>VYZR01122495.1:6859-27157 GCA_013400675.1 Oxylabes madagascariensis
TCAGTTTTCCAGATCCAGCAGAGAGATGAATGAGAATATGGTGGTGTCTAAAGATACACCCAAGACAGCAACCAAGGAGTTTAAGATCTGTACATTACAGAACAATGCTGGCAGAAGAGCATATGCAAGTAAATGAGTAAGCTTAGATGGGAAATAAGACTGTTTCTGGCTACTCACGATGCATGGTTAATACAACCTTCATCCAAGTAAAGGCAGCCAGAAAATACCTACCTGCAGTGTATCAGTGCACTTGGAAAGGGCTGTAAGATGTGGTGTCTGACACCACAGGGACTGGAGCTGGGAGCTCTCAATGTCATTTTCAGTTCTTACATGGCTGCAGACATAAGAGTTTGTAAGGAGCATAGGGTAGTCTGGATGAAGGTTATCAAACTACTTCGTGATCAGTTAAAGACTTGGTGGAAGTTGCATTCTTGTTCAAGAACTGCAGTGAATGTAATAAAAATCAGCACAGTTTGGACATAACCAAACTGGCTGCTTTTCCTTGCTGAAAGAAAACAACCTGAAGGTTATTTCTTTGCGAGAACTATTACATGTTAAGTTTTAATCCAATGTAGAATATTTGTTTAGGATGCTTGAAAGAATGTCACAGCATGGATATACTTAGGATGAGGAAATCCTACTTTTGTCCAAGGGAACTTGAAGCAGAATTCTACTTCTTAGAAAGCTGCCCAAGGACTCGGTATCCATGAAGCAAGATAGAGGGGAAATTATTCCTCACATTGAAGCTGCTGACCTGCACAAAGGCATCGAGTTTGTTTTGTCAGCAAGGGGGAGCATGAGAATCACAGCTTCCTACTCTGGGAACCAGCCTGCTCCTTTGGGAGGCATGTCCCCATCCCTCACAACTGGGACAAAATCAGAGTGGTCACGGGAAGGACTGAGCGTAGTCCATTTCAACAGAGCCTCTGCTAAGGGGTCTCTGCTACATAAGTAAATGCTCTGATCATTGAGCTCTTGTGTAATTGGGGACTTTCCTCCAACACAGTTTATCCCCTTCTTTGTATTTTTTCCAGCCAAAACTATTCAGCAAATTTGAAGCAAATAGTTTAGACATGACTGAAACCACATTTTCTGGGGAATTAACTATTAAAATGAATATATAAATAATCCAACTCTAACTATTACCTCTCTTAAAATCCATGATGCTTCTTTTCCACATAAATTAGAACTTTTTTTAAAATTAGTAAATGTAATTAAATACAACAGTTTGACCCATCTACCCAGCCAGGGTAGTAAATTAGGGCTCCTTACTTATGCAGTTCTGGAGTGCACAAGCTGTTTTATAGCACTTACATCTAATGCTTATTTCTTCAATTTACTTGTAATTTCCTTTTTTTTTGCAGCCCCTTTCATCCTATCAGTTCCAGCAGCTGATCCCTGTAGGAGAGGGAACTCTATTTTATTTTCATGCTTTTCTAGTCAACTAATTTAAACTAATAAAAAAAATAAAACACTTTTTGCAGTGAGCCTAGTGCTAACTTGTTGATAGTTAAAATAGATTATGCCACTCCACTATATTGGAAACAAATGAAGGAAAAAAAGGATATAACTAGATGTAGTTTTTAATAGTGTTAAAACTATTCAACCAGAACAAGGAGGGTTGGAACTAGGTTATCATCAAGGTCCTTTGTAACCTGAACAGAGGTGTACGGAAAAAAAAGTTATTACAATGGCAACATCAGTACTACTTACATGACATAAATATAATAATATATGTCATAATGAGAAAAAAAAATTCTGAGGCTGAAACATAAAAACTGTCAGAGAACAGATCAAAACATATCTCACTACAATCTAGGGCTGCAAAATATGCTTAGAAAAAACAATATAGTATGTTTTGAAGTTAGTGGTTTCTGAATGACAGATGAAACATTCATTTTTGTTTCTGCACAACTTTTACTTACTTCTCTCTCCTTTACTTTCCTCTTTCTCTTTCCATATCTCTAGAAAGAAAAGAATCTATTACTTTATGAGAAGATTAATAGTAGAGTTTATTCAACAGGGTTAGAGGGTGTAGATTTCATTTGGCTTACTCATCATCCATTGACAGTAGAGAAGGATGAAACCTGCTGAATTATGTGACATTAGATTTTGTGAGCACAAGGCCTTAAAAAGCTAAGCTATTACTCATTCTAAAATATTCCATACTCATAAATTACCCAGTGATCATTTCTGTGAATCCATGACTGTATGATTTCTGGTCAGCTCTCTTGGACCGTGTAGCACTCTGGCATCGCATCTCATCTTTCCAACCGGTAGTGTCCAAATGCTCTCCCTAGGCCATGGCAAGCATCTGTTGCAGCCTTTCTGAGGACTGTTTGATGCCATGTGCGATTTGCAGCTGGTCAGGAATGTGAAGTGGTGGTTTGGCGCTTCAGAAGCCGAGGAAGCGTGGTTGTAGACATCCCTCTAGTGGCCCCACAGCCTCTAGGACGCCTCTGGCATCCCTGGGCTCACCAGGGGCTCCTCTCTGCAGTTGGGTCCTCTGTGGGGCTGGGGAACTGTCTGACACACACATATAAGAAATGGCAGATAATTTCTCCCTTTTTCCATTTCACCAAAGTTTCCCTGGAAACTCTGCGCCAGTTCAGGGTGTTTGGAGTGTTTGCTTCACACAAGCCTTGATACTGGAAGGCTGAACCCATTTCACTGGTCACTGTAAGAAACAGATGTACTGGGAGGTAATATGGGGAAAGGGTTAATCCTGTCTCTAAGTTTTTTTAAATGTCAGTTTATTTAACCTAGAGATAGAACAATTTTGTCATCATTGAAAAAAAGGCAAGTTATACTTGAAGATTAATTAAATGTTTCAGATCTTCTTGTCTCTTTAATATAAGACTGATAGAATACCAAAGGGAAAAAAAAAACAAAACCAAAAACACCCCACCAAAGTATATGTAAAATAAATATAAGGAACACTTATTTGTACATCTGTACACTTAGGCTTCTCAACTGAAATTGTCAATAAGATGCTAATTATGTTTATGTGTTTGGAACATTGAATTTATTTTGCTTTTAAATTTGTTAAAGGACATGCAGCAAAAACGAGAGCCCTGGGATAGCATCTTTAAAGACAGTGGAGAGGTCTCCAGTAGTGTCTTCAGAAAGGATGCTGTCCCAGGGCACCCACTGTGATTACTTCAATGGAACACAGCGAGTCTGGGGACTGCCCTTCCTGGTGCTGAAAATATCAGACAATATCCTGTGGAGGGTCCTGGGAAAGCTGGCACACTCTCAAGAGTCATTGAAGAGTAGAACTGATCAGAGTTTGCAAGGGAGATCCAGACAGTCGCCCCTTTTTGCAAATGGGTACAGCACAGAGGAATGTTTTGTTCCAGAGGCAACAAGCTGCCTGCCAGCAGCAGGATGTGGTGTTGAAAGGAGATATGGGTTTATACGTAAGTGAAACAGTCCTTAAAGGACAGCCCACACTGGGGTTTTCTCTGTATGGAAACAGAAACTGCATATCTCATCCTTCTGATAATGGTAGCTCTGTATCTCAGTAATTCACCTGTACTACCAGTATTACCATTGTGAATCCATTATTACTTTTAAATAAGAATTACCTATACAAAAACAAACAAAAAAACAAAAACAAAACAAAACAAAACAAAAAAAAGCAACAATTAAGTAAATTATACTTCGAGCTGAACTCAGGCCCATTTCAAAGCCACCATTTGCTGTCAATAAAGCACATGGCTGAATGACTATTTCTAGTTGAACCTCGATTTTCTTAAGCGGATTGGAAACAATCATATGTACGTACACCACCATCCTGATCAGGTTTTGATTTCAAAGGTGGTGAAAAACTTCTTAAGTTGCATTAGGGAGATTTTTTTTCCTTTTAGCTCTGTATCATTTTCCCTCCAAATCATAAATGCTGCTTTGCAGACTTCCCTCCTTATACCCCAAAAATAGCTCCATGTGTCAATTTAAGAGATGGACAATTGGCATAAAGTCAGCAGAGAGAGCATAAATGCCTGAGAAGTTTTTAGGCGACATCTATGTAAACAATTGCTGTTGTCTTGTTTTCATTTCCAGGCAACTGATCCTCAGAGACACATGCATAGAATACAGACAATACTGAACAACCTTCCAATACCTTCTTTCCAAGCAGTTTATGCTTTCTCCATGTATAAAGGAAAAGTATTTTACAGACTGAGAATAAAGTATATCTTGATTGGAAGATTTTTGTTTTAAAGAGTCTAATCATCATCTAATGTCACAAATTTAAATCCATTTTGAATGAAGTAAGATTCCTGTGCTTCAACCTGCAGCAAATTTTTAATATGGTTTAGAGTATTTCAGACTAGGAGAAACACATAAATAATCAATAAATACACATTAATACACATTTGCCTCTTGTGCTGCTCAGCGTTGGCTCAGGGTTGTCAAAGTTTTTGATGCTTTCCACACAAGTCAAAACTACTAATCTCTGCATGAATACTGACAGTCAATGTGTCAATTTTGGCAATTTGTTTTTATCCCTTTATTTAGTTCTTTAAGATAAATCTGCAATTAAGTCTTTTTATCTCAAAAGAAAGGCAATGCTAATGTTTTCACAGTATTTTGCTTTTACTTTGCTTTATTTTAACCTCTAATCACAGGAAGAATTAATCCTATATCTCTCTATTTCCCTCATTAATATTCTCCCAGGATAGGATAATATTGCACAATTTCAAATGTGTTTGTTTTCTCTTCAGCTGAATAAATACAGAAATCATCTCCTCCAATAGCTTCTAGTCAGCCTGAATGCTCGCACACATTGCTGGGCAGTTAAGGTTGGAGCTGTTTCTAAAATCAGGGAGATTTTTTTGGTGAGAAATTGTTTATTACACAAAGTATTACTGGAGTTGACGGTGAGAACGTTGCTTGGTAAAAAGGTTCTTTGACGACTTGTGGGGAGTAGCATTATCAAGTAAATCACAGTTCTCAGCTCCGGACTGAATTCTGTGCAACCTGCTTTAGTGTATGGGATGGAGGCACTGTGTGGATATTGTCCTGTTTTTGTAGGTGTTTTAGGGATTGTGAAAAGATCACAACTAACTTCTGGGAAGCTTGATTTTTAGGGACTGTGAAAAGATCACAACTAACTTCTGGGAAGCTTGATTTGATCCTTGAATGCCCAGCGAGCAGCAGAGTGTCTCGTGTCGCTCATAATACCCAAGCAGCTGCAGTATGGTCAGGACGAAATGGTCTGAAGGTTCATGATTTTTATCCTGGGAAAATGGGAGCGAGTTAATTCATTTGTTGGTTCATTCATTCATTTACATACAGTTTATTTCCTGGGCACTCCAAAACAAGAGCAGAGGCTGAGTACAACTTAGCAGATGCGACTGGCAGAAGAGTCTCATGGTTTGCAAGGGTGGATCTTACCAATAACAACATGAGAGGAGATACTGACCATGTGTCCTTTTCAAACTGGCATTAATGCCTTCCCTCATTCCAGACGCCACACTAAAATTTTATCACTTGCAATATTTAGTGGAATCCCCTTTAAGACTTTGCTATCCAAATAAATTCTGAAATGTTTTTACTGCACTTTGAACTTTTCTTCTGACAGATAACTTTTATTTTCAGATTTGGAATTTAACTGTTTTAATGTCAAGGTCACAGTTTGTGCACACAAATGTTATCCTAGGTTTAGGAGCCAGCAAGCCTCTTAAAAATTGTTATGTCTTGTAATTAAAATTTATATAAGAACAGCCTTTCTGTTTCTGAGCTTTATGAAACTTTACATCTGATCTGACACCTTCCTAATTTGCAGGAATTTTATCAGTTCTTGTTTCATTTTTCCTATGTGCCAGGGCTGCATGTTAGAAAAGCAATAATTATGGTTTTAACCTGCTTGGGACATTTTTATGGTTATAAAGGGGGGGGGGGGAAAGAATTGCTTAGAAAGTGACAGCTGCAACATCAAAATTGTTTATCTGTCTGAGAAAGAATATTGCATTGTCTAAAAACAGTTCTGTGCAAGATTTGCATCAGGATCTACAAGAGACTGAAAACTGTTTAGATGAATAGCTAAATAGGTAACTTTAACTGAATAGCTTGCAAGTTTTTATAATCATTAGGTTTTCTCTTGAAGTGTCAAGTTTTCTTGTTGAAGGATGCTCTGAAATATGCCATGAATGAATGAGTGTTTTAAGGTTGCTTAAAGAATCACTGGCAAAGTGACTCAGCAAAACCAGGTTTAATATAAAAGTGACAGCACAACAAAGTTGGCTGGCAAGGTTCACTCTACTACTTACTAGATAGTAAAAACCGACGGAGAAAAAGCAAACAAAAATCCAAAATCAACCAATCCAAACAAAAATAACACCAAAAATATCTACGTGGAGTCTGGAGGGAGAAGGGGGAAGAGAAAAGGATAGGAAAAGATAAGGATAAAAAGGAATACAGAAGAGCCTCCTGTAGAGCCACAGGGTTCATAGTAGACCCCCAAGCGAAACAGAGCCTGGACTTCACCAAGAGTTTATCCCTGAAGGCCCAACAGCACTTAACCTTAACAAAACAGTATCTAATTTTAACACTTAAACTTAACAGTACTTAATAGATAACTGAAGCTAAACAATTTAGCAATAGGTTCATATAGAATTGACTATATCACAACTTATTTACAGGCCAAACTTACTACAAATTTAAACCACTTAAGAATCTAGGAGAACATTCCTAGTACATTTACTATGTCATATTCACACTCAGATGTGTTATGACCCTCTGCAGAAGGGTAACCCAGGTTCTTGCTAACAGAGCACTTGGGGTGGATTGGAATGAAATGACACTGAGTGATCAGTGTTTGTAAATACACACATGAAGGGTTGTAGAAAAATTTGGTTGCAAAGGAAGACAGGTGTGTAGCCATTTCCGTTTTTATTATCTGTAGGAATGTAACAACATGAAAGCATTGCAATATGAAGGCACAACCACCTCACCCGAGGACATGTACAGGGGACAAGAAGGGACGAAGAGAGGACAAGAGTGTGAGGATCTCACCACCCATAGGCCCTGCGATGAGACTTGGTTGTTCCACAGTCTTGGTCAAAGTGGTGATTGCAGGTTGGATCCTTTAGGTGGTGAGGGAAGCCCTGAAGAAGTGGTGGGGAAAAATCCCATGGAAAATCTGCTGAACACAACATCTATTGGCTTTATATTCACTTGGTTCAGGTGGGAATGCCCAGGTACCTTCCCTGGGTTGGGGAGCTTCACACTGGATGGGATAATATTGTGGGTCATGGGACACTTTGGGAGTGCTTGACCTCATCTAAGCAGTAGGACAGCACTGCTGCCCATCACACCGGCAGCTGAGTCAGTTATGGCCCATCAGCAGAGATGAACACCCTCAGGCCACATGTGAATGTCCCAGGTACCTTCCTGAGGGGAAAAGGGCCACTGAGTGCACACCACAACCCAGTAGTTTGTGCAAGGAGAGCACCTCAGCGTGACAGGGAGCACCATCCCATCTGTCTCCTGTCTCACTCACCACACCGTTCACCCTCAGTTTTATCAGATCAGAGGTTAACCATTGTACATCCAAAACCTCACCTCTTCCACCTCCAAACCAGGCTTCAGCAAAGCACCCTGGCATCTCCACAAATGGGCAATATTTTGAATTATTATCCCTTAAAATTTTGTTCTCGCAGCATGCACACAAACATGAAGAGTCTGTAGTAAGTATATGCATGTGAAAAATCCCCCTTGAGTACAGGGAAGTACTCTGGATGTCTTTGCATCATCTCCATGGTTGAGCCTTGAGGAATGGGTGTATCAGCCCAGGATCTGTCATTGTTCGAGTACAGCAAACCTGAGAGTTCTCTGGCCCCGAGAGGGAAGTGCTGGCCACAGCCCACTGCACTCCAGGAGAGCTCTAAGGGTCTCACTTTGGACTGGTGTTTATAGGGCTGCAAGAGAGTTGGCTTCAGTCATGGTAATTTTCCATCCTGGCCACAAGTCAGGTCGGTAACTTTCTTTGAAAGTTTGGTAACAAAAATATTATTCCACTTAGGTTGTTATTCAGGCAAATAAATAAGCTTCCAAGGGTGTTCATTGAAACCCAGGGACTTGTTAGACAACAGAAGTTCCTGGGAGAGAAGAGTGTTTCTGATAAGCCCAAGAGGAGCTGAGCCAGCTGCTGTTTGTCCAGGCTGAGCCCCAATGAGCATTTCTGAGATCGAGGTGTGGCCAGGGTGGGGGGCACACCCCCTCACAGTGGCCTAATACAAGTCAATTAAAAAGAGTTGCGATGTACTGAGCTCGGATCTTTGAATTTGCTGTTACAGCTTCTAGGATCGCCTTCTGTAACGCCATCCCTTAATCCAGAGGCAATTGCAAACACCTAATTCATGGATCACATGGTGAAAAGCTTCCATGAGCCCACATTCCCATGGTGGGTGTCTGGAGAGCCCAGCTCCAGGCCCTCAGATCCCCCTCTGTCCGCCTGCATGGGGTAGCAGGGAAGGAAGGAACCAGGGATGCCACACATGGACAGAACCAGGCTGCCCTTTCTCTACAATCGTTAAATTTCCTCTGAAACACGGATCGTGCTTTTTGACAAACGAGTATCCCAGTCCTTCGGTAAACATCTATAAACAGCGAGAAGCCTCCTCTAGATTTATATAACCTACACAGCCAAGTGGAGTTTTTATGATTTTAACCTTAACATCCTTCTCACAAGTTACCCCAGGCAGATCAGAAGTGGAATAAACCCTTCAGCAGTTCTGAGGTCCCAGCAGGGTGCCAGGGCCAGCCCATGCACCAGGATCGGGGAACACAAGGGTTTAGAGCCTGCAGCACACGCTGGGAGCAGCTCATGGCCTGGCCAGCAGGTGAACTCTGCACTGACAAGGACAAGCTAAAGTGACTTTTGAAATCAGTGTGTAATTGTGCTTATAAATGAGGCTCTTCACGCACCAAAAAGATCATTCAAAATGAAGAAAATTGCTGGCTTTCAAATGCTTTCCAACAGACAATAATTTGCAGGAATCTTCTCTCTTCTTTAAAAACCGCATTATTTAAAACTGTAGTTCACATCTGAAAACTCTTGACTAGTGATTTCCCACACCATGTAAAGGCTGAACTGGCAACCTGCAGTGCTTTTTCCAGTAAGAATCAGCAAAACCAGGCATTTCATAATTATGGATCCTGGCTGTTGCTATTGCTGATTAATGCATTTAGATGCTTAGCCACTCTTATTGAAGGGAAGACAAAAAGAGTATTAGAAACTTTTAATTTATTAGAGTCCTCAAATAGCCAAGAGAGCTTCTTACACATACAAACGTACTGAACATGGACAGATATGGACTCAACAAAAATAATAATCTCTCAGAAAAAAATCAAGCATTATTATACAAATTCAGAGTAAGGTCCTGTCACATTTACAAGTGAGCTAGTAACTTGTGTGTAAGTTCAGCATCACTCAGGAATTTTTCAAGTCCAAGTTGAATCTTTTCAGCTAGTTAGTGCACTGAGCTTATACAGTACATTGTTTTCCAGCATCACCAATGGGTAATACTGTACGTAACTGAGTAGTAAAAGCAGTGGTTTCATCTTCAAAAGTCCATTTGTTCCACTGAAGGTGCACTATTAAAACAACCGATGTATTTAATAAAATAATAATAGCATAATTGTCATATTACAGCTTCTTCCATTTCACTGTGAAAATTGTGTGGCTAAAAAATTAATTATACTGCTAGAAAACCTGTGCAAATGAGTGAGGAAAACTAGAGATTTGTTCAAAATGAAAAATCCTAATGTTTCATTTAAATGAATTGTTCCACTGTTGAAGACAGACTTCGTAACTTTTTTAAGATGGTTATTTTGTAAAAATATACTTCCTTAATCTATAGATAAAGTAGGTAATGGCTAAGAGTTAGAGGGTAGGTTTAGATTAAATATTAGGAAGAAATTCTTTATTCACATGAGGGTGGAGAGGCACTGGAACAGGTTGCCAAGAGAAGCTGTGGATGCTTTATCGTCTCTGGAAGTGTTCAAGGCCAAGTTGGATGGGGGGCTTTGAGCAACCAGGATGAGAGGAAATGGCCTCAAGCTGTACCAGGGGAGATTCAGGTTGGCCATCAGGAAGAATTTCTTCACTGAAAGCATTGTGAAGCACAGGAACAGGCTGTCCAGGGAGGTGCTGGAGTCACCATCCCTGGGGGAGTTCAAGGAATGACTGCATTTGACACTCAGTGCTATGGTCGAGTTGACGTTGTGGTGTTTGGTCAAAAATTGGAGTTGATGGTCATGGAGGTCTTTCCAACTTAAATTTTATTCTGTGATGTAGAGGAAGGTGTCCCTGCCCAAAGCAGGGGGGTTGGAACTATGTGATCTTTAAAGTCCATTCCATCCCTAGGATTTTATGATCATGTAACAAAAACCCACTCCAACATACAGCATTCAGAATTAGTTGTTAATGTTGGAAATTTTTACACATTTTATGGCAAACGTTGTCTTGAGTTGTTGAACTAGCGTAGAGGGAATCAAAGCTTCTCTTTGGCACAGACCTCCCCACCCACCAAAACAGAACAGCAATGTAAAACATCAAATAGAGAGTTTGCCATCTTAAAAGACACCAGTCACTGAAGGAAAAGGACAATCTTCCTGTGCAAAAAAATGCTTTCTTAGTTTTAACTCTCACTCCCAGCTTCACTGGAGGAGGACCTTCCTCATTTTTACCATGTTCTAGGTATTAACTGTGCTGTCACTTTGCTTTATTATTACAGCTCAGCCTGTAGTTTGAATTTCATAGGCAGAAAAATAGTATCCTCTGCTGAAGTCCTGTATTCTGGAGCCAGAAGTTGGTAGGACATACATAAAAATTTAAATTGTTTTCTGACACAAGCTTGCATTTGGCATTTTTCCCCCATTTGCACAGTGTACTGCTATGCATTTTACAGAATTAGGGAACTTTGTGGAAAACTGAATTAACTCTCAATTTGTATTCAGGTGTATTTACACTTATCAGTATCACCTTATCTGTATTGTAGAACACAGGGCACTTAATTTCACTGCATCTGTCTAAAATAGCTGTAGAGTTGCTGGCTGGAACATTCAGGGGTTAATTAGCTTTGATACTCTTGTGAGTAGATGTATAGTTGTCATATATATATATATATATAGTTGTCATATCTATATAGTTTCCTGTGTCATCAGGAAAACAAGGACTTGGACTTCCCGTTTAAAACCAAACCTGCCAACCCACCCCACCCCTAGGGAAACCTCTGGAGTACAGTTTGACATTGGAATGAAGTGAGCCCAAGCACGGCATTTGTAGTGACAGTTCACTCCCTTAGAAAATCCAGTATCCAAATTCCACAGCTTTGTTTTATGGATGCGAAAGATGGATAATACAGATGCAGTCCTAAAGTATTTGACACATTTTTGCAAGCTGAGCCACAAAGATGTCACCATACTCGGCTAAAGCTCTGCTGTATGTAAACACCACAAACTGAAAGGGACCAACTTAAGTAGTTATTGATCATTCTTCTGAAAATTGCTACAGTACTGCAGCAGCATCACAAAATCCAGACCTAAATGTTATCTGACAGCACCATGTAAAACAGATTTTAAATCTTCACACGATTTAAAATGTTTATAGTTACTCAGTGAATTGCAGCAAAGGCAACCCAACATGTTTTATTAAACTATTTCGTATTTTTGTAAGCTTATTTTATTGCTTTGCTGTACAAAGGCAGAAATGCAAACCATCTCAATAAATGTACATCAGTAACTACCTAGAAATGATACAAGTATGTACACAAACCCCAATTATTTCACTTCAGTGTTGATACCATAGTTCATGTCGAGCTGGATGCAAACAGCACCTACACAGTATAAGGCATAACTCTCAGGATATTTCCATCTTTATACCAAAGGCTTCCAATACACCAGTTCTTTGTTACACTTGTATTTGACAATCCTGCTTAGTAGTGCAGCCTCAGAACTGAAAAGTGCATTTCTTCATTTTATACATTCTCAGATTGTGGACCATTCCAGAAATAGTTCTCCAACCTTCCTTTTTGGAAGTAATTGATTATCTATGTTTTCTGTCAATTAAAGTTCCGTAGGTCACATGCAATTAAGAAAACAAAGCTCCTAAATGGCAGCTCCATAAACTGGTGCCTTTTGACCTGGGAAGATAAGCAATCCTGTGAAAGCACTGATCCAATCCACTGCTGGTTTCCTAAAACACTTTGGAACGTTTCAGGTTATGAAGTTTGCAGATCCAAGCAGCTTTGGAAAAGCCCTATAACACAGATATTTACATCCTGTATTAGATTTTTGTGTTGTAATTAATCTGGCATCTCAAATGGTTTTTTCTCTTCCATCGGAGATCTTACTTTAAAAGGGAAGTAAAAAAGGAATATGATTACTCTAATTGTAGAAAGTACAATTCTGAGTTATTTCACAAGCAAAATGAAGTAAAAAACGCCTAAGATGAAAGAGTCAACTCTTCCCTTCACCTATAAAGCAGCACTTCTAAAAATAATTTCTCTCTTTGTGTTCTGAGCTACTGCAATTCCTGCCACATTTGTTTTTAAGCCACAACATCCTGCAGCACTGGGGTTCTTCAGAGTCTCTATTCTGTCCAATCCCGTTTTAGGAGATTAAAATATTACATCCCCTCTTCTGTCTGCCCTCCCTTAGGGCAGGAATGAGCAGCAGCACAGTCTGGTTTAAAACAACATTTTAACTCTCATGGCAACAATCTCAGCTGAGCAGGACTGCAGAGCTGACACACGCTGCTCCATCCACGGAGTGCAGCTCCGACAGGAAACCAGCAGAGAGCCAAGGAAGGAAAAGGTTGGGGAACAGGAGCTCTGTGTGCACATGCCTGACTCTCTGACCTCCTGCTGCTGTGAGGTGACACAACGAAAGGTAACAACACAGACTCCTCTTCCAGGGATTTCCTGTGCTCCCACACATCTTGGCCCATAAAGTATGGAAATTGTACTTGTTCAACCATAAAGCTTACAACTTCATCAGAATGATGTTGATAGCATAGGGTTAAAATATTTCTAAAATCATGNAACAACCTTAAAAAAACCCAAAAAACCGACATGTGGATAAAAATGTAAGAGGAGGACGTTACCTTCATGAGGATAAAATGATGTCTCAGTTTCACTTTCTCGAGTGACAGTATCCATGTTTTCACAAGTTTTGGCACCTGGCTTCTCTTTTTCCACCTCACACAGATACACGTCAATGGGTCCTTTTGTGCTCTTCACATGTACTTCGATGTGATCCTATAAAACAGCAACTTGCATATAATCCGAAGAACAAATCTTACACGTTCTTTATCTATTTCTGCACGTATTTTAAAGACAATAGATTGAGAACAGAATAAATATGGAAATGATGTAATTATTTAAAATTGTTACTGCTTCCACATAAATTACGACTATTACATACATTTGTAGGACAATTATTATGCAGAACTAAGCTAACAAGCTTTCATTTTTGATGAATGTGCACTTAAGTATTTGTTTAGTCTTACTATTAATCTTCAGATATATGACCAAGACTTACTATATGTTTAGGAAGAATAACAAAACTTAAGAACTTGATAAAACAGTGCCATGAATCAGACATGAAGCAAAACTGAAAGCACATAGCAAACTGAAGCACATAGCTAACTACATGGTAAAGCAACTAATCCCTACTGCTTCTACTGCTTTCCTTCAGCAGACATCACCCTGCAAGACACAGACCAAATAAATCTTAATGCACAATGGAGAAAATACACCGTTCTAATGTACAACTTTTTAAATTCTGTCTTTTTATTGCTTCAGGAAGCATTTGGAATTGTATCTTTTTCCTCTCCACTGGATGAGACAGCTCCTTTGACCAGGGAAACTACTGGAGATCTTTTGGTTCTATTGATTCATCTCCTTTTCCTAAGATATCCCCACCTTTCTGACCACACAGCAAGGCAACTTCAATGACTATGCAATTGGAAAGATATCAAAAATGCTCATGCAAAAAAGAAAATGGAATTAAAGTTCTGTTTGCTATCTTAGGCTGCCTTCCAGGATTTGCCCTCTTAGAGCACTACTGACAGTGGGTTCCCAGTACACAGGCCCCACTGTGCAGCTGCAGCACTGCTGGGTGCAGGGGGCAAAGGTCTGGCTCCTCTGTGAGATGAGAACGGAGCCTCATGGGGTGATGACAGGGCACAGCCTCACTCCATGAAAAATCCCTCTAGATATGATCTACCAGAATGGCAAAATGTTTTATTTTTCCAACTGCTGTGGTTTTACGTTCGCTAAANTTCATCTTGTCAAACCATGACATTAACCATACTGTACATTGCAAAACCAGGTAACTAAAGCTCAGATACATTCATGGCTTAATGATTTAGGGAAAAGAAAAATACAGCAAGTAAGTTTCTAAGACTATTATCCCTGCAGCACTGTTTAGTGGAACACAAGAACAATAAACTACCACTATCTGTATGACAATGAAACTGGAGGTCAATTACTGACTGCTGCTGCAAAAAATCAAATTTGAGAACTTTTGTTCCATTATGAGAAAATGTATAAAACTTACATCTTTAGGAACTGGTATTTCCAATTTGGTTTCCTCTGGAGCTTTGATTGCGATCACAATCTGTTCCTGAAATGCCTGAATGCTTCGGATATCTTGGTATGTCACATAAGCTAGTGTATACATTGGTCAAGGAATCTGTAAAGTAATTTGCTAATGGGCAGAAGCAAAGAGTGTGATGTCAAGATAAGTTGAGGCAGAATACCAACTTCAGAAAATTGATCAACAATTCAGCAGAGGTTAATATTAGCTGTGTAAAATGACCTATCAGCTAATGGTAGAAAAATACTTTTCTATATTTCCAGGAAGGAAAAAAAGTTTTTAAAAATATACTCAGTGTTATACAAAAACCCAAACAGCTTTCACAGATGTTGTAAGTCTACAAAGCAGAGAAATACTGTTCTTCAGAAAGTACATTCTATTTCTCATAATTTTCTGAGACACTATAAAACTATTTTCTTAACCAGTAAGGTGTAAAGAAAATGAGCACATTTCATTTGCGCACATACCTTAACATCCTGCCAAACAAGGAAGCTAAATAGTATTTTACAGTAACCCAAAGCCAAAATTAAATCTTTATGCCATACATTAAAATAAGTCTCTTTTCGATTGCTAAAACCCATCTGAAAGTCAGAACTGCACTGGAATCTCTTTCAAGAGAGAAGAGTATTAGGATACAATCAACATACCATTATATCTCCTTGGTGACAGGCCACTGGGACTCCATTTTAAGTCCTCTTTGTCATCTCTCTAAGCAGCTTGAGCTCACTGGTAGGTCAAAACCTGCCCCTGAGACAACTCAAATGGAGAGAACAGGGTGATGGTCAGGGTACTGACACTACTGCCCCACTTCATTCTTCTGCAGTGGAAAGGTCTCACAAGCAGGACTCCTCTGAGGACAGGCTAGACTGTCCATGATACTGCAAAGCAAGGCACACCACTGGCACTCTCCAATAAAAAATAATCAAAAAGTTCGCTATTGTAAAACTCATTATCAAGCTGTACCGCATACCTGTGACATCAGCCTACGCTTCTTACTCACAGATACGTGAGTATGTGCAACCAAAACCATATGTTAAAATAATGCAAGAGTTGAAAGGATATTTTGCATTTTCTTTGTCATCTGTTAGTTCAAATATCTGATGAGCACAATTCTTGATTAATTCATCCAGAGCTTCTTCCATGGCTGATAAGTCAGACAGTTCATCTCTAAGGTTTTGCTGCTCTGGTGCTCTTCCAACAACTTGGTCAAGATTGTTACCTCTAGAAGGACATGAAAGTCATCTAGTATGTCTGTATAAATAAAAGCCTACTAATTAAACAAGTATACTAAGAAAAAACAGTAAGGAACTCCTTTATTCTGCTGAAATATGCTTCCATGTACTTCTGCACTTGATACTTGTTAACGGGTAAATCACACAGCATAAGGATACAGAAAATAAAATATTATCTATGGGAAGTAATTTAATATGCTTGAAGATACTCTAAAAATTATAAACATTACTCAACATTGTTGGGATTTACTGTTTCAGAAACTACAAGTTTCAAAGCCAACTCACATCCACTGGATAAGATTCTTAGATCTTTTCTGGATCAAGTGGATTCCATCCAACACATTGGTGATATCATACACTCTCCGTTTTCGTACTCCAAGTGTTGTTGCTACTTCATTTAAATCAAGGACACCGTCTGGAGCTTTTCTGAGAAGAGCCATGAATCTTCGTGTCAAAAGCACCAAGGATGCATCAAACCGAGGCCTTTTGACATCCATACTTTCTGTAAAGTTGTGGTAGAATATTTATGGTAAGCTACTACGTAAACATGAAGTATTCCTTAAAAAAAAGTGATAGTGATAAAGTATAAATGAAGATAAAAGTCTGGAAGCACTACAATTTTTAATGCTGACAGTACAATGGCACCATATGAAGCCTATTAACTACACATACCTTCATTTGTTTTATCTAAATAGCAAACATGCATTTTTGTGCTTTCAACCTTCATGACTCCACACTGCTAGAATGGATATTAACTGAGTAACTGTATGTTCTACAGGACGTGAGATCAGATCACTGAACAAATACCAATGAAACCTTTGGTTAACTATATAGTGCTGAGGTGCTGCCAGAGAAACACAGCTCTATCTCTGTTCCATGACAGTGTTAGAATATTTTTTCACATCTTTTTGGTCCAGACCTCCCATGTCACCATTAGGCACGGTTCAGGAGTCAGCTTGGCTTCAGGACTGTTTCAGGCTGGACATGATCAATCTGTCCTGGAACTGAAGAACTCAGTGTGGAGACAAACTCTGTTTGCATTCTTTGGTCTCAGGGCAAAAGAACTGGTCATTCCATTGTTTGATTTACTAATGCAACAAAGATCTACAGCTACCCTGTGCTGTATGTATCCACTGCCAACATATTTGCAGAAACAGCAGAAGTCACTGATGAATAACTTGATGCAAAAAGCACAAAAAAGCACCTATTTTTGAGGCACAAAATAGTCATGGTATGCACACACTCATTTGATGCCAGTCAATAAAAGATTATCAAATTCTGCTATTACTTGTCTTTTCTCCCATAAAGCAAACCAGGTATTTCATCTGATCAACATGTGTCGCTGAGCAATATTGCAGTCTAATGCTTCAAGAAAAGGTGTGTGTTTAAACAAAGTACCCTAGACAACATTCTACTCCAGCCATCAGTATTTTTTCCAAGATGAATGAGATATGCACTTTTACTCATAACTGAGCACACCCATTCCATGGCTGCAAGTTCGTGCACTCCTTAACACAAAGTGACAGGTTCAACAAATCAGTTTTGGACTGCGTCACTGTGAAGTGTGTGAAATCCAATTCACCTGGTGAAAAAATAAACATTAAAAGCCCCAACACACAGAAATTCACTCAAGTTTATTTCCACATTTATTAACACCAGTTGAAACCCAACATTTGCCAGTATATTGTTCCCAGTTTTCTCTAACTCACTTTTCCTGTGCATTGTTTTCTATATAGCAGTCGGAAGGCATACTTGCAACAGATCTGAAGAGGAGAAACTATAAAGAATGTATTGCTTCACAGCTGTTATTTCAGTCAGTGTTCAGCATTTTTTCCACTCTGCTGATATTAAATACAATTTTGCATTTGTCTACAGCATGTACTCACATTGTAGAAAGGCATGAAATACTGCAAGATTAATTTTCACACATGACACATAGCAACTTACTTTTCACAAGCTCTGTGTCCTTGTACACGTTCAGGTTGACCATTGGTGCCTGAGGAAATAAAAAGGGAAAAAAACAACTGTCATAAAACTGTCAAAAAATAATATGTCAAAAAATGTATCTACAGGGGGAGCTTCTTCGTAAGAAATACTCAAATCTACTTTAGATGTTACAGCCATCACAGTTCTGACAATTCAACAGCTATTACTGTGAAGAAGTGTCACTAGATAGAAGGAATACATGCTCTTTACTTCCTGCCAGAATTTTCAGCCCTTAATCTCAGGACAACTCATTCTATTTTCAAAAATAGTAAACAGCATTGAACTTGCTGATGCTCAGGCAAGCTGCAACCTCTCTTGCTTCTTTTATTGCAATTCATGGCCATTTCCTTTCAGTCACCCATCATGTAAAACTGTGAAATATCTGGCTACCTTTTAAAGTTCTTAACTTGCTTGCAGGTATGGAATGAAATTTGTCAGGGGAAGTTTGGGTTAGATATTTGGAAAATGGTTCTTCTCCCAGAGGGTGTTTGGGCACTGGAAGAGGCTCCCCAAGGAAGCAGTCACAGCACCAAGCCTGACAGAGTTCAAGAAGCTCTTGGACAACGCTCTCAGGACCATGGTGTGACTCTTGGGATTGTTCTGTGCTGGGACAGGAGCTGGACTTGATGATCCTTATGGATCCTTTCCAACTCAGGATATGCTATGATTTCACTGAAGGGCTGCTGTGGCTAAACAAGTTCTCTCAGGAGTTTATTAACAACCTTCTTGTACTAGTGGACCAGAAGAGATCACTCCCTGAATACTGTCATGGGCAAAACAGATTCAACTTAGGAATATTAATTCAATTTATTACCAATAAAATGAGAGAATTTTATTTATAAAATGAGAAAATAACAAGAAAGAAAATATGTTTTAAGGGAACACCTTCCCCACACCCCTCCCACCTTCCCAAACTCTACATCCTTCAAACCAGCAGTGCAGGGAGATGGGAATGGGGGTTATGTCAGTTCATCAAATGTTCCTGCTGCTGCTCAGGGAGGAGAGTCCTTCCTCTGCTTCAGCGTGGGGTTCCCTCCCACAGAAGAGAGCCTCCCATGAATGTCTCTAATATGANTCCATAAAGCAATTTATTCACGGTGCAGCAACACAGAAACAGTCCAAGCTAGTACCTCCAAAGAGGGACGCACAATAAAGTTTTATACCCTCATAGTCAAGGTAAATCTCGCCCTTCCCCCTGAGTCCTCTGCTCCTTCTGTGTCTCCCCACGTGTCTCCCTTCACACCTTGGCAGTGCCACCATCTCTGTGCCCTTTCCTTACCCCAAGGGTTGGGCAGTTCATGGCCTCTTGTCGAGGGATCCCACCCCTCTGCTGCCTGCAAACCCAGCTACCCGCACTGGATGTAATTCACACCCGCTATTCCACGGCCATCACGGGCAAGGCTGTTAATGATTACCGCACCTTTGACCTCCACGTTAATAACAAGCTAATTCAGGAAAGTATCACCCATCGCAAACTCATCTAAATACCTACATAAAGAAGTCGTGCCAAACACCATTTGCTTCTTACAATCGCTTCGATTACCCGCCTAAAAACTTACACGAACTCTTTCACGGCTTTAAGAAAATACTACCAAGTAACCTTTCACCCAACTAGCAAGACTAATTAAAAAGTAATATATTTAAAGAAGCTTCGCAAAATTAAAATCGTGCATCATCAGGATAAACTAAAATAATGTAACTTTTTTTAAAAAAAAGTTTTACAAATAGGCTTTTTCGCTAGCTACTTCATAGCATCGCTAAAGGCAATGGTGGCAGCTGCAGGTAAAATGATCATAGAGGATCAAGGAGAAAGAGGAGAAAACACATTGTAGTCGCCTTTTCTCACACTTAGCTGCTACATATTTAGCCGGATTAAGAGGCTATAGGTAACACAGGCAAAAAAATCCATCCCTTGGCATTCTAGCACCTTTTCCAGGACGCCCGCTCCTACGCCACGAGGGAGGGAAGTAGTTGTAGTCCCCTTTTCTCAGATTCAGCTGCTACATATTTAGCCGGATTAAGAGGCTATAGGTAAGGCAAGGAAACCCATCCCTTGGCATTCTGGCACCTTTTCCAGGACGCCCGCTCCAAGGCCACGAGGGAGGGGAGCGCCCCAAGGCTCCTTCGGGCCCCACGCTGCCCGGCCCGCCGCACCTTTCCCGCCCAGAGCCGTAGGACGGCCTTTGGGCCGCCTCCCCTCACGGCAGCGCCGCCGTCCCGCCCTCTCCCCGCGCCGGCAGCGCCTCCCCGCGCCGCCCGCCATCTACCTCACCCACACGCGGCGCGTCCGGCTGCGGGCGCTCGCGCTTCTCGGGGCTGGCCATGCCCGCCCGGCCGCTCCGAGGCGAGGCGCTGGAGGAGGGGAGGAGGGAGGAAGCACGGACGGACGCCCTCAGGCCGAGGCTCCGGGGCGCTGCCGGGCGCGGGGCCCCGCGGGGCCGCTCCCGCCCTCGCCGCCGCCCGGCATGGCCGC
>VYZR01122499.1:14213-35176 GCA_013400675.1 Oxylabes madagascariensis
CCTGCGGCGTGCGGGTGCCCCGGCGGGCGGTGGGTGCGGGCGGGAGGCGCGGGGGGTTCGTGCGGCTGCGGGAGCTGCGGAGCCGGACCCGCCTGGCGCCAAATCCTTTCACCGCGAGCTCGCGAGGGAGACGCGCCTCGCGGGGCCGCGCACGCACCGCCGCCGCGCGCGCGCCGCCCCGCCCCCGCGCACGTAGGCCCTCCCGCGCTACCGTAACGACCGCATTACCGTAAATACCCGCCCGAGCGCAGAACAAACACCCCGCCGCCCTTGTGCTGGCGGGCTCCTTGGCGGCGGATCTCCCGATCGCACCGCTCCGGCACAATGAACCCGCTCCGGGCTGCGGGCCACCGCCGGGCCAGCTCCCGCCCGCGGGAGGCCACGGCTCGGCCGAAATGCTCCCCCCACCCCCCGCCACGGGACCGCGTTCCAGCCTGAGCCTCGCAGCGCCCTGTCCCGATTGCCCTGCGCCCATGTCGGGCCTAGTCCCGCACGGTTTATGGCGTACAGGCTTTGAAAAGGGGCTCTGCTGCTGGAAATAGTTCCCCTGGCACAGCCCTGCTAGCGCAGTTACGTAAGGGCAGGAGGGGGTACCCCGCTCCCGCAGCCCCGGGAGGCAGGCACGGGGCCGAGCCTTAACCAGAGCGGCGATAACAAAGGTTCTCCAGGGCAAGAACTGCCTCTCTGGAGCCCTGCACGGGGCCCTTCCGCTCACCAAAACTGCGCAGCTTTCCCTCTTTTCTTCCCCCTGCCCCCCCCCGCCTTGGACAGCGTTAATACAGGGCCCTCCCCAGCCACACAAATTGTACAGTCATTGAATTTTGGATTTTTCCAATTCGGCCAAAAGTAACACGAAAACAAACAGTGGAGAGGGTTTCACACGAGCAGAAAGGCAGCACGGATCTACAAGTCGGCCTCCTTAGGGAGCCCGGATAAAGAGCTAATTTTCACTTGCAGGAAAAGAAATGCAAGTCAAGCTGCCAGAGGGTCAGTATGAAGCGCAACAGAAGGGAAGGTGTGTTTGCCACGAAGCTGCCTTGTGTTGGTAGAGATTGCGTGACCTCCTGAACCAGAACAAATTACATTTACCTGCCCCAGAGGAAGGGAAGAGAGACAAGGAAGACATCCTGTTTTAACTGCGCAAGGAAAGGGCTCTTTCACATGCATACACACACACACCCACACATACCACTCTGTCCTCAGTTAGGCTACATCTACTTGGAGAAAACACTTGGTAGGCAAGGTTAGCTCAACCCAGCTCTACACAACAGCTTGTTGAAACAGAGACAGGGAGAGATGCAGTATGTACAGACGAGAAAAAAAGTTGCCAGAAGCTTTCCCTTACTTTAAGGTCAAGTTAGTAGATTTTATTTCAGACCAGTAAGTCAGAGTCACCTTAATAGCAGAAGAAAAGGATAAGAGTACATCAATGCAAAGAGGAGGTCAGTGCGTGATTAAGCTTTACCACTCTAAATCATTGCCTCTCTCCATTTCTTCATGAAAGAACAATCTTAGCTAGTCTGCTGAGGGACTCCTGACATATAATGTTCTGCCAAAGTGACAACAAAATTTAACTAGTTAATATTGCAAGATTACTGACTGAAAGTTACAGATAATTCTGCATTAATTTGGATGTCATTTACCTATCCAACCCTCATGGTTTGCTGGTTGTTTTTTTTTGTATGTAAACAAATTTAAACAGAAAATACATCATTAACTCTTTATGAGTTGTATTATCTGAACCTCAGTCAGAGCCCTGTGTTTAGACCTTGATCTTGCACAGGGCTTTTCACATGATCTTGCACAGGACTTTTCACACGTTGAGTCATATTTCTGGACGAGTTTAATCAAACCCGATGTCTGATAATCCCTCCCACCACTGCAAACTTTATGGATTGATAGATCCTTTTAGGCCAGCTTTGTATCCCTGAGCCTTGCCTTAAATGAGCACATCTGCCCATATTGACAGTGCCTGTGTGCTGGAAAACACCTTCATTCAGAATCACCCAAGAGCTGCAGTCGTCACATGTAATCCCATTCCTAAACGATGTCATGTCTCCCTACTTCAGTAACATGCTCATACTGCTTTATACTCCCGTTACCATGGAGAAACAAAACAGCTCACAGCTTTGAGGCACATGGAGAGATTCCTTACTCTGAAGCATCTAAGCCTGGTTATAAAGGCACAAATAGATAAAGTATAAATCATTTCTCCTCCCCTCCCCCTGCTGAAATTTAGCACTATTAACTTGAGGCATTTTTTTAAAGTTACAACAGCTGTCTATTTATTAAACCACTTAGAAGGATAAAGTTATTGTTTTTAAAGGAGATTAACTTATACCATCATAATAAGGGTAATGCTTACTATCTAACCACTTAATTACTACCAAACAGGTGTGGCAAGACTGTGTTCAGACTACAGTTATGTTACCTGTTATTACAGAAGTGAGAAATCCCAACTGATTTTCAGATGTCAGTTGATACAATTGTAAACAATAAATAAATAGTTGTAAATTATCATAAAGCTAAGTAAATAAAACACACACATAACTGAACTAGATGCGTAATTTTAATGACTGCCTCTCAGTGTTAAAAAAAAGAAAGAAGCTTTTTCTTTGTGTAAGTTAAATACATATTTGTTACACATCTGTCCCTGGGAAAAATCTCTGTTAAGATACTCCCCTGTCCTCCTTGGGTCCTGTGTTTCAATAGTTTGCTTTTCCCTTATTCATACTTTGAAGGAGAAAAATGAGTTAAGGATGTATGCTCTCCTTGTTGCCGTACCCTCTCTTAGTTCAGATCGTGAGTGAATCCTTCACCTCTGCTTTTCATAGAACATGCAGATAGATAGATGCCAGCCATATCAAAAATGCGTGTTTGGTAATGCAACCTTCTGAAACAAGAAAGCACTAAAGAAAAGCACTTTAAGCTTTAATGTGCAAAGCTGCTACTTGTATGATGATGGCCATATGAAAAACAAAACGTGATTGCTGGTAACCACAATACTCCTCCATTAAAATTGCCTTTTTCAGTCTCAAAATACATTGAAACATAATCTTCCTTTGCATTTAAATGAAAAGCGACTTGCTCCCATATATAACAGATGCAATCCTATGCAGTTTTTATCAATCATATAGCATTTTTCTCCTACCTGTGTTACTTTCTAACCTAAACTGTTTTTCTTTCCAAACCAGTCTTCCCTTTCAAAAGTAATTTGGGGTCCTCCCTCTGGGACTTGACCCTTCAACAGATCAATTACTCTGGTTTCCCTCATTTTTGTTTTTTCTCCTTTAGACTTCAATTAGTTGCTCTACTCACCTATAATGTTCTTTCCATTATTCACACTTAGACCTTCCAAATCTCTCTCCTCTTCCTGTTTACCAACAGCAGTGACAAAGAGGTAACAAAAAGAAGAGCAAGCTTTCAGGAGGGCACTGAACAATCATAAGAATCCAATCCCACCTGTGCTTTAAACCTTTCCAGACACCTTCAATGTTACAAGAGAACCCAGGCATTTGTGCTTCCCTGCTCTGCTCTCTTAGAGCCTTGTCTGTCCTGTTCTGGCTCCTCTTGTTGTGCTTTACCCTACATCTGACCATCACGGTATGTTCCTGGTCTCTTCCGCATGTCCTTAATCCATCTACCCTCAATTAACACTGCCTTCAGATTTCCACATTCAACACACTGTTGCTTTAAAAGAGAATGAATATCACTATTGAAATACTCTGCTGCCTTTTATAATAGCAGGCAGCATGTGGAGCGAGTCCTTTTCTTTCTCCCTTTTCATCACTGCTCATGAATACTCATTAATCATTACTAGACCCAATGAGAAATTTTCAGGCATTTTTAAAGTGCTAATTTGTCCCAAGTGAGGTTACATGACTAACGGGCAGTTCTGATGATTTCTTAGCCCCTGTTTATTTATCTCCATAGGTGTGGCCTATCTTAGGATGTCTGCCAGGAGGCCAGGAGTTTGTTTTGGAGAAATAGCACTGTGCTCCTCTTTCCCTGACGTGCACTACTGCTCACCATCAGTCAGGATGCTGAACTAGATTGACCTTGCCTTGTACTATCTATAATCTCTCCATGATATTTTAATATCAAAGGAATTCAATTCATCTCAGAAATGAGGTGGTCATATGCCAAAAGAAGGCATATTAATTGCACAGGAACCAGATTAGTTAGGTCTGAAAGTATCCTCAGGACCTAAGAGGTAGTTAGTGTCTAATTACAAGTAGATCTGTCAGGGTTCAAGGGACTGAAATTCAGGTTTCTGGCACTGGTTTGGTTAGCTAGTTCTCAGAAGCATCTTTCTCTTATTACACTTTCTGCCATAGCACCCTTTGGGCCTCCTGGTGAGCTGTCACTTCAGAGTCAGTAAATTGGTCCTTTTTAAGAGACAAATGCTATTTTGCTTTTCCTATGTACTGGATGACATAGTTGAGTAATCCCACCAAGCAGAAGGAAGCACTGCAAAGCTACACTGGGACATCACGTATCAGCCACAACCCATGTTTGTCACCCTCACTGACCCCAAAAAGATACCAAAAAGAATCCCTGTTTTTCCATTTCCAAGGAGTAACTTTTTTTGCTTAACAAAAAAAATCCAAAAACCAAGGCCATGAGTTTCTGAGAAACAGTTGCTCAGTTCAGAGCATTCAATGACTCACAGTTTCTAAGCCTGGCCTTGGGAAAAAAAGGCTGCATTCTCCAATATTAAAACCAGGATTCATTTTGGCTTTATTCCGAGCCATACAGAAGTTTAATGACTACACATATCTCAAGTCCTCAAGAACTAGTTCATAAGAAGATACTTAGCTCCGCAAATCAGACATCTGCAGTTCCTGGAGATTTTTTTTTGTAACTTGCCACGTATTCACTAGAGTGGAGCTGTGAACTCTGGAAATTTAGATAGACTAAACCCCACTGCAGAGCAGTCAAACTGTGGAAGAGGAGGTAGCATTGTAAATCAGTTTCCAAAAATATGGTTCTCCTGTGAGAAGACAATGTGGAAGAACCATTTCAAGGGAGTATCAATTAATCTCTCAAAGGGACTATTAAAACAATTGTAAGTAGGTTTTAAGGCTGACTATCAGTTTCACTGTACCTTTCTGCTCACATATGAAGGCACATATGGTCAAGATCTGAAACTAAACCCAAACAATCATGGAGACAGGACAATTCACAACTGGCAGCCACAGACCAGCTCTTACCTAATGTGACTTTCCTGTTCAATCTGACTTTGAAAAAACAACCCCCACTGATGTCCAGATAACCACCTTTTTGGGTTGGTTTTCTCTCCTGCTTAACTTAACTTAACTTAACCCTCTCTGTAGTACACACAGTACGTGCCCATCATAATTTTACTCTTTAAGCTTCTTCAATACATCTTTCGCCTTTCCCTCATAAGATGCTCTTGCCAAAAAAAGAAAAGTCACCACGCACTTTTTGTGGCACCAGAGTGCTGCCGGCTGTTAGACCATCTCCTTTGTCCCCTCAGTTTACAAAGAGTGGCTTCTACAGTTTGGGAAGGCCATGCTAAAAAACCCACATAATCCCCCTAGAATTTCAAAGAATATTTTATGGCAACTAAAGGTACTACCATGGTCCAACTGCATATCTTAAATCTGTGACAGGCAAAGCTGAGTAAGTGAACTATTTTAAAATATTCATTGATCCATGTTAGCATGCTTTCAAGATGGCCACCCCTGTATGACACACAGCTGGAGCCCAGATAGATAGATAGACCCCAGGTAGCTTTCCCTGTTTAGGCACTGGCTTGGCAGTCCTACAAGGCAGCTGTTACAAAATCCTGAGGTCTGCTAAGCAGACTCCAAAGCACCAAAAAGTAACTTTGAAAGTACAAAACTGCTTTTCCTCACAGTCTTGGTTGCAGGTCTCTTGGCTTTTACCTTTGGAAGCGGTATCCCAAGTCCAGCTACTTTTCTTTTAAGCCCCAACTGAAGTCAGCTCAAAAAAGAAAAGGAAAACCCCTCTGCACAGTGAGTGAGAAAAGGAAAGGGAGCCTTTTTCTTTCTGCCCACTTGCTTCCCATGACACATCATAGGCTCAGAAAACTACACAAAACCTAACTATGCACTAGCAAATCACAGCACAACCATTAGCAAAACTTAACTTTAAGACTGTACACTGTATCATCTTTAAAAGGAGGATAAAGAAATTAGGTCAGAGGTTTTGCCAGTTGATTCATTTTAGGAAACTGCATTAGTTGAGTTAACTTCACTGTAGAATGGTCTCTGGAAAGAAAGCCATTTTGTCATAGACTGCTGTTTAACCCACTCTGCTGGAGCAAATCTGCTCAGCCTTTCCTTTTTTTTTTTTTTTTTTTTCAGGCTGAGGAAAACCAGCATCTTTTCATATGAAAGATTTAGCAACAGAAACTCTTCTGGCAACACATTAAAGCAACTGTTAGCAAATGCTAGACTACAGGTAATTTCCTAGAAAAGCATAAAAAAAAAACTCAGTGAGTCCCCTACAAACTCTCTGAGAACAATTATTTGACAATAAACAGCAGAACAAAAGCACTGTCATGTAACCTTGCTGCACCACATCCATAGGCTAAGAATATTTCTGGGATTGCACCCTGGCCAGCAGACAGACAGCCCTTCCAGCATATATTATGAATCACAACCAGGTATCCCATCAGGTCATGCTGTTCTGAAGGAACAGTGCCAGTAAAGTCAGGGAGGAGGAGGATCAAAAGTTTTCTAAGGGTTTTCTGGTTTAAGGTAGCTAATCCGAGAGTTAACAAGCTCTTAAACTATCCAACTAAGATTTTTTGATAGGAACACAGAGCTATCTTTTCAAATAACATCAGGCCAACATGTTTTGAGCAGCATCCTGAACTATCAGTATTTGCAATCCAGGGCTCTCTATCCTATAGCTTTTCCTGTGTCCCCAGACCCATGTGACTGCTGAGTTCATTACAGGGTCAGGGCCTCAATGAGATTCTGGATTTTATGAGTTCTTTTTCATACAAAAGAAAACAGAACTGCCTGGCAGTTCCTCTATTGAGACAAGGCATCTGCACTTGTTTCTCCTGCTTCACATACCAGCAAAATAAGAGATCCTTAACAGCAAAAGTTAAGAAAGTAAGAAGCAAGGTGAGCACGGCATGCCAGTCTTAAAAAAGAACTGTTTTAACAATCTTATTATCATAGACAGGACAGTGTTTCTGAAATAATAACTGGTTGCTGTGTGACAATAGTGTGCTTGTCTATCATTTACAAACTTGAAAAATTTACAACCAAAAGGATCATTAAAAAGGAGTGAAAACAGACATGCACTTCAAGCACAAATCTCACACCTTCAAAACAGAGACGAGGCAGATTGTCCACAATATCTAGAAGATTTTTTTAATCACCAGTGTGTTCCACATGGGAAAGTCTCAGATACTCTAGTAAAAAACAAACCAAAATAACCACAAAGAACTTGAAAAATAAGCAATTACATGGAGAAAAGCTGTTATAACTGATCAGCTTTAAAGGAAATTAATGCAGAGCATTCAGATGGCAAATCTTTAAATGAATGCTTAAAACCAGCTTCTTTTCCTTTATCCTCTCTTTCTTCTCTGAAGCTGGTCTCATCACAAAAGCCAACATTTTTTTTTAACTCCATAGTAACTAACTCTAGCCATCCTTGTCCAAGTTCTTAGGCTTAACGAGATGAGTTTCTACCTAATGCCATGGTTTTGCAAACAGCAATAAATCAGAAGCAAGTTTTAAGTCCATTGTTTATTTGAAGCATCCTTATTATGAGGAAATATTTCTGGTAATATTTCCTTTTGTTCCTTTGTACTTCCCACTTGCTGATTTATAGCTTTCCCTATATTCTTCACCCGTTTGTATGTATCTCAAATGCTTTCATATACTTGAAATACTTTATCATAATGATGCAGAACTTTGCTGGAACATTGAGAAATCTGGCTTGAACCTGACCTACACTGGCAGCGGATCACAGCTTGCAGCAGCCCACATGAAATGAGCTGAATATCTCCGTCTGCTTCCAACTGAACGAGGGCTGCTTTGGAGAGTTCTACCCCAGATAACCCCCAAACTGACAGCCTGGGAAGAAGTGAATGAACATGGGTGCTGAGTCATTTTCACTTTCTTTGCTGTGAACAGGTAACAAATCCACAGAAAATCATTTCGATACTCAGCAGCAAAACTTGTGAAAATACCCCTCCTTCTCTCATACCTTCCTCCTCCTCTCCCCAGCACACAAACTGTTACTGGTGTGATAAGGGACCACATTGCACTTTTGGACCCAGGGACAGAGCACTTCCCTTTGCAAGACAGCTAAATGAAACCCTGCAGGAGCCGAGAGCTCATCACCCTCAGCCAGCAGTGCCTTGGGCCCTATCTGCTTGGGAATAAGCACCTGGAGAGCAAAAGTACCTCTGAGGCAAGGCTGGAAGAAGTCTGGAGCCTGACACTAGAAAGGGGAGAATTTGGTTGGGATGTGTACTATGGCTTTACTGGGAGTCTGTGTCTCTCAGTCAGAGGGCAGAAAGGAAGAGAGTGAAGTGCAGGGGCTGGAGCAGCACACCCTGTGTGGGCTGCAGGAGACGGGCCGGGGGATCAGCAATGAGCCTGCCTGCACACACGCACAAGGGTGGGCTGTCAGCTGCCTCATGCGGGGATGCTAAGGGTCTTTTCTTGGGTAGTATCCAGAACAAGTTTGAATAAAGCAAAGTTTAAAAAAAACATTTCATAAATACCGGTGGTAAACACTGTGGTCTTCCAGAATCTGTTCTTGATTTTAACCATTTTTGTTGAAAATCGAAATTTACTTTCCTTCTTTGGTCAAGTTTATTAAACTAACTTACTGCTTTTTCCTTCTGGAATCACTTCAGCGATTCTGTTAATTCTAGAGAATATCAAAACTGAGAAAACTCCTTAGAATTAAGAAAAGAAAATTTATGAAACAATGTTCCAATTAGCAATAAAGTTGCTTATTGCAGGGCACTAGGATCTCTTAAAACCCTAACAGTCTCTTTTTCAAAATTAAAAGATTTGAAGCTGGGTAACAGTATGTTGGTTTTCCCCTTTCTGCCCTTTAGGTCTTTTTGGAACCACATTTGTAAGGATAAAGAAGTATTTCCTTTCAGTACTTTTAACAGTCTGATGTTTTATCTGAATTGGAAATTGCATTTCATTCCAGTCTTTTTTTTTTTTTCCCAGCCTTTACTGTGGCTGCATCTGCTGAAACTGGGGGTGTAAGAGAGGGAGAAGTGTGATTTACACTGGTGGAGCTTACTGCTGAACTCACTGGTGTTGTGTGAGGTAAAGCTAAGCTTATGTATTTGCCTTATGACTGGGATGGAGTATGAGTATATGCCTCAAGACTGGGATTTTTCCATTAGCCATTTAGATCTGCTGATATTTTGTATCACTAGATCATCCTCCCTTCAATTTTTGTTTGGTTTTGGTTTTTGTTTGGACCTCCTCCTCGCTCCCCCCTCCCCCCAAACTTAAAGGTTCTTTATACATCACTCTGACAAATACAGTTTTTCTATCTGACTATCTATATGGAGTTTTACTTTCATTTTTTCCCCGATGCTTCTGTTTCAAGTATTTGATTGTGGTTTTTTTCACTTCTGTTCTTCATTTTTGTTCTATTTTTAAATCCTCTTATTTAGGTTTCATTCTAATTCTTCCAACAGTAATACCTCACAGATCTTTTTCTTCTCAGTGCATATTTCCATCAGTTTTTCTCAGTAGATAGCACGTATGCTCTCTCCAGCTTCCAGAAATTAGCTCTTTTATTCTTGATTTCCAAGTGACAATATAAGTGATTAATTCCATGCAATTATTTGTGATCACAAAGTTGACTAAAAAAGGGCTCTTACAAGCTAGATTTGTCTGTGAAACCTTATGCTTAATATATACCCCAGTTCTTATCTGCTGCAATCCACCGGGCTATTGAAAGATGTGGGGAGGATGGAGAAAAGGATTTGGTAATGGTTCTCTTAAAAACAAAAGATGTCTTCCCAACCACTAAATTGCTGCTAACGGCACTGCCCCCTTTAAAACCAACCACACCTTATGCAGATAAGATGCCAGGCCAGGAGCTTTGTGTGAACTGTGAATTTATGGAGGTTCCCCACCTCCAACTCCTTTCTAACTCTGATATTACTGAAGATTGTCCCTACTGAGAAAAAGAGATGGATATTTTTTTCTTTCAAAGTCTCAAATCAGACATTCTCCTCTGTGTTTCTCATTTCTCAAATCTATAGAGAAGCCAATAGCTCTAGGCTGATAACTTTATGCATTTATATTTTATGTCAATGAATATAGGTTGGAAAGTGATAAAAACAGAGCTCTGAAAATCAGCTTCTTGCTTCTACTACCGAATGCAAGTGATTCACAAAGACAAAAAAACTCTTTTAGTTCTTTCTGGGACTGTGTTGTATTTACTGAGGAGCTCTTCAGTCACTCTGGGAACTTCTGAAAATATACTAAAAAATTGGCTGCTAGAGTTGTTTAGGAGAACAAGAGGTTCTCAGACTTCTGAAATTTTAGATTAGAAGAATCATGTGCATCTCCATGGCTACCAGATCAGTTCATGAGCATCCTGGCAGATTTCTGGTAGCCATTTTAAAAGGTCTCATAGATAAACTGCTTCATGAAAAGACTATTGTGGCCATGCAAGCTTGCTGTGAAGACCAAGAGAGGTTGGGCCAAATGATCCCATCTGTGGTCCCATTCAACCTTAACCACTCTGAAGGCTGTAAATATTTGACAATGAGTTAGAAGGGACAACATGTTACTGCACCACCTTGTTATTTGATCCTGTTAAACTTGCTGGTGTCAGGGCAAGAGATCAACAGCAGGGTCAGTTTAGTGTCTTGGGATCTGGCGATCACGGGTCTGTTTAGAGTTCTGTGAAATCTCTACTTCCAGCATGCAGGTATTTCATTTTGGGAGGAGGAAAAGTGGTGGTGCCACTGAAGGAAAGGCTTCAAGTATTGTGTCTGCTTCCAGAAGCATCTTTGGATGTTTAAAGAGGGACACAGGACACAAAAGGAGAACCTTTTCAGAAGGCTCAGCACTTGGGTATGCCATCTGTACCTTCAGCGCATCTTGGGTACTCCATGCTGCACATAAAAGACAAACTACTTGCAAAGGGGATGGAGAGAGAGAAACAAATACTATCTTAAAGATATCCTAAAATGCACTGATAGTCAGCCTACAAGCAACAGATATACGATACAACACTTTTCAGGTGGGCCATCCTGAGCTCTTGGAGGTTGGTTCTTAATCTGGTGAACAACTGCAGAGGAACACTCACTTACATGTCTTGGTCTTTGAAAAATGGGAGTTAAAATACTTATCCAGGCTCCCAGCTGAGGTCTGGAAACAGAGAACCCACACTTACTAACTTCAATGGCAGATTGTCTCTAGTTTAGCTACAGTGATTTAATATGTTACTGTCCCAGCAGCTGCATTGTTTGAGAAGTGATAAAATGGGATGTGTGACCACTCCTTGGGCCACAGCTATGTTTATCAATTGAAATTATTAAATATGCTGTGCTGTGTTGAACAGCTAAGATGAGGGGAAAGGAGGTGGAAGGAGACGTACCAGGACATCCACACCCACTGTTACCAGATTCTTCTGTTACAGAGTGAGAGATGTGAGCTGGTAGTGGAGGGTAAGGTCACTAAGATACATTATTGCCTCAAACCACTGCAGCAAGGTTTGGTCTTCAGGCTTCCAGAATTTGTGGTTTAGTTAAAAACTGGACACGGTCTGGTTGAGTTAATCTGAACTGACAATAACTCCAGCTCTCAAGGTGTTACTGATCTATAGAACAATGCCAATAAATACTGTTGTATCATGCAAGTGTATATAGACCAAATAAAAACTGTGTTCTGTTTTAATACATATTTCAATAAGCAATAAGAAAAAAATAATTATCTTGCACTGTAAGTGATACCACTTTTAGGTTTATTTCCATAGCCATCCTGTTCCTGAGGGTAAATCATGGTGCTAATGAATTAGAACTGGGAAGAGTTTACCCATATAGGGTTTACAGATCCAGAGTTTCAGATGGATTATTAAACTTGGGAAAGTATTTCCACTTTGGAAAGTTCAGTTAGCAGGTAAAACTTACATATATATTAAGCAGTCCATTTTCACTATCCTGTGTAGTCTTAGCCATGACTTCCTTAAGTGAGGAGATCATTGTTCCCAGCTTTCCTATACTTTAAATCTTTATATGTTGGAATAATTTTACTCACTGACCTGTGTGTGATCAGTCTGACAAGCAACTGTCTCATCAGCAGCCATGGCTTAAGCAGCTGTTGCTCTCTATATTATGCTGTGCATGTCTTTATGTGGCTATTCAGCAAATGAGAACTCGTCTTACAGCATAATAACCCCTTAGTACTTTGTGGCCTATTTGTATTTCCTGGGTTATTTTTCAGGTTGTTTGTCATTTCCCTGGTGTGGTTGATTGCACGAGTTCATAAATTCTTAAGTGATATAGCTCTGAATATCCAAACCAAAGACAATTTAAATGGCTTTATCAGGATGCTTAAGTGCCTCTTCCTGTTAAGTCTCCTTTTTCTGGAGTAGCTATTCGAATCAGTTTAGCATGTGGCAGTTTTCCCTGCTCCTTAGGGCTCTGCATGTAATAACTGCTTGTCTTTTTGTCCCCCAAGGCTAATGTCCTTACCATGTTTTCCTTTGCAAACACTCACCTCTACCTTGCTGCTCCCACCTAGCCATTTCACTCCAAGAATCTGAATGAGGTAAGATAATAAAGCTGCAGTTATTTCGAAATGATGACCGATGCACTCTGTTGAAGGGACGCAATTTCTTTTCAGAGCATTAAAAAGGATTATATGTCCCAAACCGCTGTGGTGTTTTTTTTTTTTGTTTTCTTTATTTCCTCAACTCTGTCAGCTAGTCTAATAAATTACGATGTTTCTTTTTCCAAGCCCTGCTTTTGCTTCGGTGCGCCTCCATGTGAATGGAGCATGACTGGAAGATAGCTCAGCAGCCATCTGAGATGGGAGAAGGCAAGCCAGTGACGGAATAAAAGCTCCTTCTTGGGGGATTGTGCCAAAAGTGTCAGGCTGCTCCTCCGTGGCAGGCCTGTGTTTCCTCAGCCCCTGTCAGTTGTTCTCTCACTGTCCTTTCTGCTACACTAGCCCAGCTCACAACCTGGTAACCACAACCACAAAAAAAGAATATTTTCTAGCGGAATCAGTCTTCTCCTCCGATCCTTTCATGGCTGTTCCTTGGGTCATGGCAGAGAAGGTGATACAAAAGGAGGTGATGCCTCTGCTTGTCCTGGCACAGTGCCACGAAAACTCACCAATGCAAAGTATTTGTTACTGCTCTTAGTTTGAATTACTGCATCTAAATGGTGCACTAGACAAACACTTCCTATTTCTAGATTTATGCCATATCTAAATAGTTGCACTGGCAAAATTTACAAGTGGAGGAGTGGTTTTGATAGCTTATTTTCTCAGCTCCCTAGAATGAAGAATACAGGAAAATGTCAACTCTTTCTGGTAAAATTGGCTGAACTTCAGCTTTTGACAGTCTAACAGTCTATTGTGGTATGAATATTTTACATTTATAGCTAACATGCAAAGTCTCTGAGCACAGATTAGATTTTCATTAATACAGCTATATATCTTCTTGCCACAGTGCATCAAAGTTCCCTATCCCTCCTGAGGGAATCAAATAGGAGTTCAATTTCTTTTTTATTCTGAAGGTATAGTAAATGTTTCTGGGATGTGTCTTGGTTCTGTTTCTTTTTTCCCCCTCTTAAAATAACAAACTATATTTTTATTTCAAAGCAACTTCCATTTTACAATAGTAAGTCTGTATAGGAAGTCTACATAACATACTCTGTACAGGATCTCTAGTTATATCAGAGTTAACTTTATTTAAATATGGAAATTTATTTGATATCTGCAAAGTTAAAGCTTATATTTAAGTAATAAAGGAAATTCATGAACATGGAAAAACAGGCTAGCCATGCAATTAGTCTTTTGAATAAAAAACCACTGAGATGAATGAGAAGCAAGGTGGTGCTTATGCTATAACACTGGGCTTAATCCTTTGCCATTTGTGTTAGTGGAGATGAATAAATTGTCAATTAAGATCAGTCCCCCAGACCTTAACTTTATTCTCATTGAAATACTGAAGTTAACCTGAGCAGGTAGCAGGGTCAGACTCATAAAGTAAAATCCTGAACATGGTAATGGGACTTGTTATGGAAGATGATTTTTTCCCTTATTATCCTACTGTAGATTTGAAAGGATAGTGTTATATCACTTATCCAAACATTATCTTCACAAGCAGATGGTCTAGAATTTTTTTTTTTAATAAATGAAGATTTGCATTCTGAAGAAAGTAGAGTAATCAGAAGTGCTCAAATTTTCTATACCCAGGTTCATTTTGTTTTTGATTATCACTAACATAGTGAGTACAGCAACATTTTCATGCCCAAATAATCCTGGCAGGTGTAGAAAAGGAAGTAGTTCTGCTACTCATGAGCTAGGAAGATTTTTCTAAGTATTAAAAAATACTGTGTCATGCCTCAACTGATTAAGGGCCATATATGATCATTCAGATGTATAATCTTTAGATCCTTCTCTCATCCCAATGTTAACTACTTCTGTGTCGTGGTTGACATCTTTGTGAAATGCACTTTGGGCTTACTTTGCTATGGCCTTTAAACTCTTAAATTGCATGTTATGATATAGCAAACAACAAAGTAAGAGCTTTTTTTAAAGGTTAGCTTCACAATATTGGTAACATAAATATAATTCCAGTATTCAACAGTCCCATTCAATTACAATTGTCCAAATGTCAGTCTGAAACCTTGAATTTGTGTTTTCCTCATGAATCTCTACTTTTAAACTGCTTCTAGATAACCATGTTATCAGGGGTCTCCCTTAAATATTAATAATCAAGTAATCTTTCGCTTTTTTAAGAACAGCAAAATGAACCTTCTGGGACATGTCAAAACCTGTCTCTTTGAGTATCCTTTCTTCTCATGAGGCCTAAAGCAGGTGCTCAGTGGAGAACCACACAAATGACCATCTTAAATACTCTATCTCTCAATCTCCTACAAATGGTTTGTGACTCAAAGATCTCCTGAGCTAGGGATGTTGTAAAGTATTTCCATGTCTTCAGTACCACTCACAGGTTTTTCTTCTTTTCTTTGTAAGTGCGAAAAGTCAGTGATTTGATAGTGTGTTATTGGGGATTTTTTTGGCATGGTATTAAAACATGGAAAGGACTTTCTCAAAAGAACAGAGAAGGGAAGGGAAGAATGGAGTTTTAATGGCACTGATGTTCCCAACTTCATTGCTTTTGCTTCTTGCAAGAGCAATTCCACTGGCATTGTCTCAGTACTCTGGAAGTCACTCATTTCCAAATTTCAGGCTGCTGGCTGACACATTCTAGGCTCCAGAGGAAGGTCCTGGAGATGGAATGCATGGTCTTCATCTGAGGAAGCAGGCTTTCTTTACCACTACGGGGCCCTTGAGCTTGGCTCGGCATGCAGTGGCGAGCCCCTGCTGCCTGTGGAGCATGGGGAGAAGTACTCATGGCAACCCATGTTGCTAGGCAGATGGATGATTGTGTTTTGTTCCTGCTACCGTGTTCTTGGGGATCCTGGCTTCACTTCCAGATATAATTAATGGTAATAAAGTCTGAAGGTTAAAATATATGGATCTCTAGGGCCATTTCTGAGCCTGGGTGGGATGGGGAACAGTATCCTGGCACTTGCATATAAAAGAAAGAGCTTTTTTTCTGCTGCAGCTCTTTAGGCATAGTCCCAGAGGCCGAGCACTGCCAGCAGCTCTTTGACATTGAAGAATATTGCTGCAGTAAAGAAATGCTTCCTTTTTCCTAGCAACTCATTTTTAATGTATGTTCAGTCACTTTTCCTCAAATGCAGCTTTGTTGAAGCTGGACAGGAGGAGCTTTAAAGATCCATAGGACTGTAGCTTTACATGAGTAGTAAGAGATATTTGCCAGGACAGTTCCCAAGCCATCCCATGGACTGAGAAGGGTTTGAGATGCTGCTATTATCAGCAACCTTCAGACTTGATTTTCCCCATTTCTTCCTTCAGTGTTTTACTTATGGACTCAGATACTGAGCTTTTTCCCTCCAAAAGAACATCTCACCCTTCCTGCCTTCCCCTCTGTTTCTTCCTCTCTTCTAATTGCAGGGTCCAATTTCCTGGATGTGCTGATTGAGATGCCTGTCAGATCCTTTTCTGAGTTTCTTAATAGGGCAGAACAATATTCACTTTTTGATGGATTGTATTTTTACTACCTCTGTGACTCATATTTGCTCTCAGTGAATGGCAGAGCCATTACAAGGTAGAAGGAAGATGTGCAGCCAGCAGGAGGGAAGGAAGGAAGGACAAGACTTGGATCTTCCCCTTTCAACACTGGCGAACTCCGTATGTGTCAAGGAATCATACACTGATATTTTATTTAGGAGGTCAAATTTTGGGCTTCTAGGTTTATTACTTTTATAAGAAGTAAAGGAAATCCCTTGCCAATTCATGTACTTTTTGCTGCTCTGTAGGTGAGAACAGAAAGAATGATTTTTTTTGAAAGAAAGCAAAATTATGACAGATAAGGTTAATATAAATATACCAGCAGCCTGGAAGAGGTCACTGGTAGAGGAAATAATGGAGGGCATGCTTGTATGTCTGTCTCTGCCCACTCTGTTAGGCTTCTCTTCATCTAGTCCAAGCACAGGATCAAAGCCTGCAGTTACAAAGAGAACAAGCCAGAGGAGAAGCTGTCTTCCCCTCCTACACATGAAGGAACGAGGTAGCTGCTCTCAAGTGTAATTTACCTAAATTCTGTAGGGAAAGATACAATATAGGCGAGGAATGATGAAGTCTTTTTCTCATTTTTATCTGGTTACTGTGTATCATTTGGGTGAACAGCTAATGTTTAGATAATACTCTGTTTTGAAAAGTCTGTTTCTGAGTCACTGAAATCAGCTGCTGAGCCCAGAGGAAGAGTAGCCTGAAAGTACACTTGGGTCATTCACATCACATTGGTGCAAAAGGGTAGAGTGACATGGAAATGCCTGCTGAACAGCACAGCTGTACCCCTTTAGCTGCAGAGGAGCTGTAGGTAAGAGTCCTGTCACAGAATCATAGTTATCCACCTACTTTCTCTGTGAAGGACAAATGAATATGCTTCTTTGTGCCTTCAGTTATATGGTCCCCAAGGACCCACAGAGAGAGTCCTATAGTCAAGGTCTTTGGCAAATGTTTGGAGCAAAGGATATGCTGAGATGCTTGCAGCCCCGAAGCCATGGGGGGACACAGCTTTGTAGGATGTTATTATATGTCCTTGAACTGCTCTCTCTTACATCACTTCTCCCATTTTAGACCTGTTTTTTATTGCTGAATAACATTTCTGAACATATGCACGGAAAACATGCAAAATGTGTGATAGGACCCTGATAGCTGAGAGGAATGTATGTGATGAAATTAGGAGTGGAGGTAAAGGAACCTTATGTCTGGGAGATTTCAGTGGATTCACGCTTTATATCAATAATGCTGGATTCTTCCATAATTTTCCTGAGATATTTTCTGACATTTTTAAAATGAAAAATCACAATTTTAAAAGGGTATGTTCTCTTCAGAGGAGCTCTGTAAAGATCTTGCATGCAGCAGCTGATATTTCAAGCTGTTGAATTAGTAGTTCTGGGTTTCCTTTTGTACTTGTCTGTGCCAAAATGTGATTAGTCGTTTCAGCCCACTCATACCCTTGGTTTGAGATATCTGTGCATTAAGTTAAAAGGGAAACAGCTATATGGTTCAGGTCCAGTATTTGATCTGCATTATAATTGTTAACATTTTTATTTTCCTTATACAGATTTTTCAAGATGCATTGCCAGGAAATTTTAAAGCAGTGAGTTCTCATTTTGAAGTGCTTTCTCATTCATATTTTGTTCTACTCCTGGAGACAGGCAAGACACCAAAGCCCGATGTGTTAGGAATTCGGAGAATAAGGACGCTTGGCTGCAAGCTACTGGAAGCAAAAGGAAACTCCAGGCTAGAGTGGACAATGCAAATGAAGCACTTTGATTTACAGTAATTGTCCTGAGTGGAATCTGAATAGCACAGGCAGGACAGTGCAAAATGCTGTTTGCTGAAATTTGTATGAGTTCTGAGTCACTGAAGATTCTGCAGCTAGGCAAAAGTCATCAAACTTAACAAGTTTGATATGAACATCTAGGATTTGAGCAAGGCCTTTATATACTCATAACAACACTTTCCCCAAGGAGCTATTCTAGCAGCTCACGATGGCCAGAGTCAGCAGCTACAACAGGACATAGATTTTGTGGTGTAAATGACACGTCACAGCTGTGGCGTACTTCACGATTTCCCCTTTCTTCATCAGCATTTACACACTGCTTTTCTTACCATCCCTCTTGGAGGAAACAAAGATTAGTGCCTGTCAAATAGGAAGGAGTTGTGAGGAAAGCCAAGAGCAAGCCCTGGAGAAATTGCTGGGAAGATGTTAAAGGTGGATGCCTGAGTGGAGTTTCTGTCTCAATCATGTCACAGTTGCGGTGACTCACTTCCATTCAAAGTCTACTATAAACATGCAATAATCTCAATAAATATGCACAATATGCAATACTTGTATTTATTTTAAAACTAAGAGTTGTTCATATTTTGGGCATGGATTTGTCATGAAAACCCAAATAACTGGAACAGGATTTTATTAAGCTTTTTTAGGGATATGTAATAAATATGTTGAATTAGCATAGCATTTGTAGAAGAGCTGTAAGTGTCCTATTATGAATGGTCTGGAAAATAATATAAGAAATCTAATGCTGGGCACAGCATTCAAGAACATGAAATTCTACATTTGGGGTAGGGGAGGGAAGAGATGAGAGAGGTCCATCCTTGCCAAAACAATGTATTTTGCACTTTTCTCCAGTTTCAAAAATATGTCTGACCCACCATCATAGACAAGTTTTCTGTGTGGAGGGGTTAACGGAATAAGAAATAAGACTCCTGTAAGACTGAAAGATAAAGGCTTTTTCTTCTGCTGCTGCATCCTCTAAATTCATCTGCCATGCTGTTCTCACCGAAATGTCTGTTAGCAATTTGAGAGGAAACAAATCTGTACTTCTCCTATAGTCAAACATGTAGTTTGAAATATTTAGTTACTTTAATAAACTGCTCAAGTCAGTAGATAACCTTTCAGAGGGATCAGCTTTGTTAGAGAGCATAATCAGCTGTTTTCCCAACAGAGTAAAGATGTATTCTCTTGGGTATCTATTATACCCTCTTTACTCTGAGCTTTATTCAATAAAAAATGCAAAAATAAGTGGCTGAAAGGCAAATAGCAAATGTTAAAATGTTATTAAAAAAGTGATTAAAAAAAAAAAAATCAAAGAAACCCTGTTTGCGCTCCATGTGTTTTTTGAAATTTCAGGCTTCCATGAATACTGAGGACATCATTAGCTGTTTGTTTGAGAGGTGGAATTGAGTGTGTGAGGAGGAGTCATCCACGCGGGCTTTGCAAAACTGAATATCTGACAAACAAGCACCTGCTGTAGCGAGGACAAGGTTTTAGTTCTAGAAATTTAATAAATGTTTATTTTCTAGGAATATATGGTTGCATCTTGCCAGAGTATTAATATTTGTATGTTATTCCACTTTCACAGTTGTTTTAGAGTCAGAAGAACCAGGCATCGCAAGCCTGTCTGCTAAAACACACAGCTAAATTTAAACCACGCAGTTTTATTTGATATCACTAAGACTGAATATTTTAGCTGTTTTGGCTTGATGGCATTTAGAATANGGCGGGAGGGGCGGCGGCTGCGCCGGCAGCCTCGGCCCGGGCTGCTGCGAGGGGGGGGACACGCGCCCGGGGATGCAGACACACATATGTGCATACTCAAGTGGATACATACATATACATACATATGTACACACACATACACGTTTTTGTGTGTGTGTGTGTGTGTGTGTGTGTGTNAAAGGCAAATAGCAAATGTTAAAATGTTATTAAAAAAGTGATTAAAAAAAAAAAATCAAAGAAACCCTGTTTGCGCTCCATGTGTTTTTTGAAATTTCAGGCTTCCATGAATACTGAGGACATCATTAGCTGTTTGTTTGAGAGGTGGAATTGAGTGTGTGAGGAGGAGTCATCCACGCGGGCTTTGCAAAACTGAATATCTGACAAACAAGCACCTGCTGTAGCGAGGACAAGGTTTTAGTTCTAGAAATTTAATAAATGTTTATTTTCTAGGAATATATGGTTGCATCTTGCCAGAGTATTAATTTTTGTATGTTATTCCACTTTCACAGTTGTTTTAGAGTCAGAAGAACCAGGCATCGCAAGCCTGTCTGCTAAAACACACAGCTAAATTTAAACCACGCAGTTTTATTTGATATCACTAAGACTGAATATTTTAGCTGTTTTGGCTTGATGGCATTTAGAATAAAATGTTCTTTCACTTTCTAAAGCTCAGACACATGGAACTCTCCGCGACTGCTGGGGAGAGCTGTACTTGTAAGAGAAATGGAGTCCTTGGAAGCGGCAGGTTGAAGGGGATCACTCGATCCCCGCCTGGAAGGGCGGCGGGGTGCAGTGGGGCCGCACACGGGGCTCGGGGACATTTTCTGCCCCTCCAGCGCAGCGGGGAGCGATGCCCGACACCCGGGGCGGTGAGGAGACGGCCCGAGCAGGCCCGCGTCGCCATGGCGACAGCACGGCGCTGCGGCCATGGCGGAGGAGGAGAAGGGCGAGGGTAAGGCCGCGGCCGGGGCCGGGGCTCCCCGCCCGGCAGAGTGTGCGGACGGGTCGGGGCCGGGCCGGGGCCGGGCGCCACCGAGTGAGGCCCGCCCGCCTCAGGCCGCGGGCGGCGGGAGGGGCGGCGGCTGCGCCGGCAGCCTCGGCCCGGGCTGCTGCGAGGG
>VYZR01122499.1:48782-60520 GCA_013400675.1 Oxylabes madagascariensis
CCTTCAGACTGACAAGTTCTACAGGGCAGCCCCACATGAGAAAGGGTTCCTGTCAGCAGAGACCTCAGGGGTTTCCTCACACCTGCCTGTAGCCATAGCATAGTATCATGGAAAGAGAATGGAGTAATTAATAATTAATAAGATATCCACATGCATATAGGAGCTTAAATATAAAATTGACAATATTTATTAAAATACACTTAATGTTTATAAAGAATAATGTTTCAGGTGTGTGAGCAGTAACACTAAGTAATAAAATCAAGTCCACTAGCACTTCTACAAATCAACCCTTAATTCTACTCTTTTAAGTAGCATTAAAAGAGTTAAAAAGTGTCGCATAGTGTAAATAGGTTCATCAGGGTGCATTGGGACTAAATCTTTTCCCGTGAGCAACAGACAGATGCTGCTCCCCAGCATTTTAGGTGGTTGTTTAATGCTGGCCTACCTCTTATGATAACTCTTTTTTTCTCTTTAGTGAAAGAAAGGGTTGGCTTTCTGAATCATCGGAGCAATTGGCCCCAAGGCAGGAAAGAAAGCAAGTTCATGCATTAAGTGAATGGTAGAACCTAGCAAATTGTATCAACTAGAAATCCCTTTTTAAAATTCTCATTACTCAAGAGCCTTGGCAGAGCCACATCTAGCTAATGGTTTCTGTTCCCTACAAAGGCTGAAAGTGTGGTCTTTGAAGAAGAGATGTCACAACTGAAGCAGGTGTTCTGCTTAAGGGCTGGCTTCAAATGGGCCTCAGAGTACCTGGGAACAGTATGGACAAGCTGAAGAGGAACAATTCATTCTGAAAGAACTGTCAGAATTGACTTGGGAGTCCCAGCTCTCTGTCAGTCTTACTTAACTGGCAGTATCGAGAGCTTTTATCTAGTTCACACTAAACAAAATGGGAAAATAGCAAAGGATAGTATAGGAAAGAAAACTTGATAGTGAATGCATTTTCAGTTAATGTATCTGACAAATAGATTTTAAGACATTTTTTCTTCTTATTGCATATGTGGCAGGAAAATAAATTAGGATGGGACAACATTGACAAGTATCTCAAGCATTTTAACAGCATAAAAATGGAAATAATGCATCATACCTACAGGATTTCTTTGAGGGAATAGATGTAGCTATTGGAATCCTTTTTGGCATGGTATATTTTAATGTTTATTTATTTAAACCATTACATGAAGTGAGATAATTCTATCCTTGACACGGTAGTAGAATATGTGAGTAAAATCTTATTCTGTCAGAGTGTAGGTATTTCTGTCCTGAAAAACTGCTAAAACATTGTCTACAGGGCAACATGAAACTTTCATTGATCTACCTGTGGTGGCGAGTGTCCTTGTACAGAACGATTTCAGTACATTAGAGCATCATATCCACTGAATTAACTGTGTGTCTGATCTCTTGATGCCCTTCTTGAAGGGATAATTTCAAAACTTTACCCATTTCTTGTCCTAGAGTTGAAATCCATGTTCTTTTCTCTCACAAAGAGAGGTTTAGAGTGACTTGTAGAATTTTTCAGATAAACAGCTTTGCCATCCTGAACTATGTTGAACATCTTTGGCTTTCATTCCTGGAGGGAAGACAACAAATTTAGCCAATAGCTTATTAGGTCTTTATTCATCTCACAGAGAGTCTTTGAGAGGACAACAGTACATTATGTTTTCTTCCAGGGATATGGCTCTTAGTCACAACTTCCTCTCAGTTCTTGGAAGTGATGTAGATTATCTGGTATCTAGGTTAAATCAAGTTCATCTCATTTCAGGACCTTTCTTTATCAGGCCTCTTCAAAAGGTAAGATTAATGCATGCTGTCTTCATGGAAAAAAGCTTGAAAAGGTTGGATGCCGTCAGAGTTCCACCACTTAAAATCTCTCTCTGCCTTCTCTTGGCTAATTTTTATTTCTACAGAAGTCTCATAGATCTTGCCAAGATATACAGCTATAAATATTCCTTCTAGACATTTCTCTATTGCAAGTTGTAGTGTACAATTGAAATGCCTGATGTCAAGAACTAAACTTCTGAGTCTACATGGGAGACAAGATCCAAGACTCTTTGAAATAACCAGAAAAAAGAAAACCCATCAAATTTAGAACTTTGAGAGTCTTTACAGTCTTTTCTACAGGGAATCAGGTTCACTTAGATTCAACTATGAGGTGGTTTTTTTAAACAATTAAATGTGGATTTTCCTGGCACATAGGCAGAGAAAAGGTAGGCATTATTTTCAGACTGTGAAAAGAATACAATTTGTCCTGTGCCTGGGCACAGCACAGGGCTCCTTTCCTTCAGTGAGCTCCGGTCTCCGATCCATCGCACACATACCTGCCCATGCTCCCATCAGGGGAATAAAGTCAGGGAGAGGAATGCAGGATATGTTCTTACTTATCTTCTCTTTGTGTATCCTCTGGGGACTTCAGTACCAAACACAGATGGAAAGCAGCAGGCAGCTGTAGCTTTATGAGGGATGCACCTCTCTGCTCGCAGAAGGGTTCCTTGTATCTGGCTCAATCTGCTGCTGTTATGAAGTGCTTGTAGCCTGCGATGGGCTGGCCTTGGCCAGCTGCCAGGCACCCATGCAGCCTCTCTCTGCCCTTCTCAACTGCACAGGGGGAGAAACCACAATAAAAAAGCTCATGGGTCGAGATAAAGAGAGGGAGATCACAAAGCCAATGTATCATTTAGCTGTGTTCAGTTCTGATAGTCTTTGTCAGCAAAATGACATTTCTGTCATGAGGGCAAGAAAGCAAATGAAAAAAATGATTGCACACTACAGCCCCAGGGGTTCCCAAACTATTGGGATTGTAGAAAACTAGGTATGAATTTGTTATGCCTGTAGAAAACAGATCTGGTGGCTTAATGTTGGCCTGAGCTGCTCAACAGCACCTAACACCACATCAGCTAAAGAAGGAACTGTATTGTCTACTAGAGGAGAGCTTTGCTTTACTTACTGTATGAAAATACAGAAGACAAGTATGAAAATGAGATAACAAGTGTCCCTCATACCAATCTCAATTTTGCTGTCATTCAGATTTTCCCTGTGGAATCTCTGTGGAGGCTTAAGAGCTAGTTTAAAAAGTGCTGCCTCCTGGGAGCTGGTTTGTAAAACGGAGTTTGGGGCTATATTTAGCCACAAGGGACCAAGAAGTCAACTCCATGTCACTTTGCTTCCTATAATCTGTCATTTGGAGTCAAACTAATAAGTGGGCTACCAATTCACTATTTTTTACCCTGGCTTTCTTGCCAGGGAGTTTTCCTTTTGAGATAGACCCTTTCTCCTTCTTATATTTTGTTTCTTCAGAATTTATTTCCTGGTTCTTAGCTTGCCCCAAAATGCAATTTCTGGCTTATGTGAGATATATCTGTAATAATTTGTGATTCTTCTTTCCCCATTCTTTGGGATTGAGATATAAAAAGCAAATGCAGCAAATTACTCCTTCTCCTTTGCTGAGATTGTCTTCCTTTCCAAACTCTTACTATGAATTATTTACCGTGAGCCATATTCACTGTGCACAGATCTTATACATCTTATCTCTTTATCCCGGGTTCTCAGCTTTTCATACATTATGGCTATCTGAGTGGACATGAGAGCACTTATGTTTCCCTGGATGTAGGAGCCTGGATGAAGTGACTCAGCCCCATCTCAGGGCAAGCATGGGCCAATGTTTGCCTTGCTCCTTCCACTGCCACAGTGGCATCCAGGAGGGGCTCAGGCTTGTGGTCCAGAGCAAGCTGTGGCACACTCTGGGCAGGGTCCACACAGCTGTGTATTCATGCAGCTGAGGCATACCATTGCCATCACATTTGATGCAGCTGCAGAGCCATAACAAGGCAATATTACTAATATAAATGACAGATCCTGCATTTGGAGTGGGGGTTTTTCATAACTTCTGCTTTTTCAAAGTACCTTTCCTGTCTGTCCTTTATCAGTTTTGGTACTTCTGCTGTCATAAGTCTCAAATTGGAAATATATTAGTTTTAACAGCTCAGTGAATCATACTTTTTCTTATGTTTCTTTTTGCAGATGGCCTAGTAGCTGAAATTGAGAAAAAGATTACAGAAGCTTTTGAAGTGTTTGACCGTGAATCCAATAAAACTGTGGATGTCAGGTTTGTAAATATATTCACAAAAATATTACAGAATCTTAATAGAGATAAACAGCTCCCTAAACTGACATCTGCTTTACAGAAAATGTCATAGAAACAGTTCTTTTGGCCCTGTTTGGAAAAGTATGTTTGTAGGTGGTTGACCTTGGATGGATGCCAGATGCCCACCGAAGCCGCTCCATCACTCCTCTCTTCAGTGGAACGTGGGAGAGGAAATATAACAAAAGGCTCATGGATCAAGATAAGGGCAGGGAAAGATCACTTACCAATTACCATCATGGGCAAAACTGACTTGACTTTGGGAAAATTTAATTTATTACCAATCAAATCAGAGTAGGAATAATGAGAACTAAAGCCAAATCTTAAGAACACCTTCCCTCTGGCCTCCCTCCTTCCTTCCTGGGCTAAACTTCATTCCCANTGTTATGAAGTGCTTGTAGCCTGCGATGGGCTGGCCTTGGCCAGCTGCCAGGCACCCATGCAGCCTCTCTCTGCCCTTCTCAACTGCACAGGGGGAGAAACCACAATAAAAAAGCTCATGGGTCGAGATAAAGAGAGGGAGATCACAAAGCCAATGTATCATTCAGCTGTGTTCAGTTCTGATAGTCTTTGTCAGCAAAATGACATTTCTGTCATGAGGGCAAGAAAGCAAATGAAAAAAATGATTGCACACTACAGCCCCAGGGGTTCCCAAACTATTGGGATTGTAGAAAACTAGGTATGAATTTGTTATGCCTGTAGAAAACAGATCTGGTGGCTTAATGTTGGCCTGAGCTGCTCAACAGCACCTAACACCACATCAGCTAAAGAAGGAACTGTATTGTCTACTAGAGGAGAGCTTTGCTTTACTTACTGTATGAAAATACAGAAGACAAGTATGAAAATGAGATAACAAGTGTCCCTCATACCAATCTCAATTTTGCTGTCATTCAGATTTTCCCTGTGGAATCTCTGTGGAGGCTTAAGAGCTAGTTTAAAAAGTGCTGCCTCCTGGGAGCTGGTTTGTAAAACGGAGTTTGGGGCTATATTTAGCCACAAGGGACCAAGAAGTCAACTCCATGTCACTTTGCTTCCTATAATCTGTCATTTGGAGTCAAACTAATAAGTGGGCTACCAATTCACTATTTTTTACCCTGGCTTTCTTGCCAGGGAGTTTTCCTTTTGAGATAGACCCTTTCTCCTTCTTATATTTTGTTTCTTCAGAATTTATTTCCTGGTTCTTAGCTTGCCCCAAAATGCAATTTCTGGCTTATGTGAGATATATCTGTAATAATTTGTGATTCTTCTTTCCCCATTCTTTGGGATTGAGATATAAAAAGCAAATGCAGCAAATTACTCCTTCTCCTTTGCTGAGATTGTCTTCCTTTCCAAACTCTTACTATGAATTATTTACCGTGAGCCATATTCACTGTGCACAGATCTTATACATCTTATCTCTTTATCCCGGGTTCTCAGCTTTTCATACATTATGGCTAACTGAGTGGACATGAGAGCACTTATGTTTCCCTGGATGTAGGAGCCTGGATGAAGTGACTCAGCCCCATCTCAGGGCAAGCATGGGCCAATGTTTGCCTTGCTCCTTCCACTGCCACAGTGGCATCCAGGAGGGGCTCAGGCTTGTGGTCCAGAGCAAGCTGTGGCACACTCTGGGCAGGGTCCACACAGCTGTGTATTCATGCAGCTGAGGCATACCATTGCCATCACATTTGATGCAGCTGCAGAGCCATAACAAGGCAATATTACTAATATAAATGACAGATCCTGCATTTGGAGTGGGGGTTTTTCATAACTTCTGCTTTTTCAAAGTACCTTTCCTGTCTGTCCTTTATCAGTTTTGGTACTTCTGCTGTCATAAGTCTCAAATTGGAAATATATTAGTTTTAACAGCTCAGTGAATCATACTTTTTCTTATGTTTCTTTTTGCAGATGGCCTAGTAGCTGAAATTGAGAAAAAGATTACAGAAGCTTTTGAAGTGTTTGACCGTGAATCCAATAAAACTGTGGATGTCAGGTTTGTAAATATATTCACAAAAATATTACAGAATCTTAATAGAGATAAACAGCTCCCTAAACTGACATCTGCTTTACAGAAAATGTCATAGAAACAGTTCTTTTGGCCCTGTTTGGAAAAGTATGTTTGTAGGTGGTTGACCTTGGATGGATGCCAGATGCCCACCGAAGCCGCTCCATCACTCCTCTCTTCAGTGGAACGTGGGAGAGGAAATATAACAAAAGGCTCATGGATCAAGATAAGGGCAGGGAAAGATCACTTACCAATTACCATCATGGGCAAAACTGACTTGACTTTGGGAAAATTTAATTTATTACCAATCAAATCAGAGTAGGAATAATGAGAACTAAAGCCAAATCTTAAGAACACCTTCCCTCTGGCCTCCCTCCTTCCTTCCTGGGCTAAACTTCATTCCCATTCTCTATGTCCTCCCTGCCAGCAGTGCAGGGAGATGGGGAATAAGTGTTACAGTCAGTTCATCACAGGTAGTCGCTATCACTCCTTCCTGCTCAGGGGAAGGACTCCTCACACTCTTCCCCTGCCCCAGCATGGGGTCTCTCCCATGGGACAGTTCTCCATGAACTTCTTCCCATGGGTTCTTCCCATGGGCTGCAGTTCATCATAAACTGCTTCAGCCTGGGTCCCTTCCATGGGACACAGTCCTTCAGGAATAGACTCTTTCAGTGTGGGTCCCTTGCAGGGCCACAGGTTCTATCAAAAAACCTGCTCCAGTGTGATCTCCCTTCTCCATGGGTTCACAGGTTCTGCCTCCCTAAACTGGCATCTACTTTACCACAAAATGTAATTGAACCAGTCCTTTCGGTCCTGATTGGATAAGTGTGCCTTTGCTCATTTAGTAGACATTTTGCGTTGTTCAGTGGTTGAAGACTGAAATTTACTNCCCATGGGACAGTTCTCCATGAACTTCTTCCCATGGGTTCTTCCCATGGGCTGCAGTTCATCATAAACTGCTTCAGCCTGGGTCCCTTCCATGGGACACAGTCCTTCAGGAATAGACTCTTTCAGTGTGGGTCCCTTGCAGGGCCACAGGTTCTATCAAAAAACCTGCTCCAGTGTGATCTCCCTTCTCCATGGGTTCACAGGTTCTGCCTCCCTAAACTGGCATCTACTTTACCACAAAATGTAATTGAACCAGTCCTTTCGGTCCTGATTGGATAAGTGTGCCTTTGCTCATTTAGTAGACATTTTGCGTTGTTCAGTGGTTGAAGACTGAAATTTACTGGAGAGAGGGATGCTGGGACTGGGGGAATAAAGGGGCAAGAGGAAGTTGGAGATAGACAAGAGGTCTAAGGCCACAGTTATTGCTAGTGAATAAATCCTTGCTCTGATAGCTCATTTGGCACTACAGGTCCTGGATCCTGTATGAAACCCCTGGCTTTCAGGATATCCCAGCACATCAGGGGCTGTCCCTGCCTGTCCCTGCCACTGTGTGTCAGTTATCTGCACTCAACGGCAATGCATCCTTCCCCTGGGGTAATGCGGGAGATGGATACTGCTCTGGCAGTGAGGCGTTTTAGGAGACTTGAAAGAAACTTGCCTATTATTTGGTTATGAAGAGTCCTAATGATAACAATACTAACATATACTAAGGTACATGAGGAATTGAACAAATATGCAGAAATACTCCTGTTGGTTTTTAACATCTGCTACATTATGATTTGAGTAACCCCTGGTTTATTTTTTCTATGCTATGATAAATAGCAAACAATTGTTCTGTATTAATCTTTCATTAATGAATTCATACCTGGTTGTCACATGCATCCACAGTAGTTTAAGGCTGAAGAGTCTGGATGTGTTTAATCACTTGGGAGATGCTATTCTATAGTTCTGGCTATTCTTTTTTGTGCTTTTTTTGTTCCGATTTCTCATTTTTGAAGTGGAATGACCAGAACTGGGGAAATGGTGCACACGTGGGAGTCTGGAGGGAGAACTGCATGCAGTGTGCCTTTAGCATGCAATGTTATGGTGATGCCTTAAGTTTTAGCTTTCGTGTTATCCAGATTCTGTACTGCATTAGTATATAACTCTGAACTTCATATAAAGTGTTAGAAAGTTGCCCTCACAGTTTAGTTAGACAAAACAATCCTTTTCCAGCCTGAGAACCAAGGACACCAGTGCAGCTTCAGGTCCAAAAAGTATAAAGCAAATTGAAGAGAGCAAACTGGGAGGCTGGGACTTCATAACCTGAAGCTGTGATTGGACAATTAACCCCAATATGTAAATGGACCAAAACTTATAAAAGCGTGAAAACGCGTGACCCATCATCCATCTTGGGTGTGGCCTCGGCCAGGCTCTTGTACTGCCCAAGGTGTATTCTTTGAAGACCTTTTTAATAAATACCTACTTTATTCCTTTAACACTGTCTAGCCTCTGTTCCAGGTAGCCTCTCAAGGCATCAATGGAAAAACAGACAAAATATATGTCTGGGCAAGGAGGTAGAAGTTCAGTGGATGATAAAATCATCTTAGATGGATCAGGACATAACTGCCTACAAGATTCAGAGCAAAAGGATGTCACATGTAAAAATTCCTAGATGCTTTTAATTCTGGTATTTTTAAAGTTTGAATATTTGACAGTGCTACTTAATTTTAACATAAATATTCATGCACATATGACCTATGTTATAAAATGCATAAACCACGTATTTATGTCTCAGGGAGCAGTTCTGAGATTATGAGCTGTTGTCATGGAAGTTTACTGGAGAAGTTTTTCGTATTTACAATTACTATTTTCAAAAGATTATCCTTTTAATTATAAATCAGTTATTGAGTAGAAATACTACAATGGAGTGTGAGAACTGGTGAAATTGTTGTCATTAGACATTCTTCATGAAGACAAATTGAAAAACATACTTAAATGTTCCAAACAGCTTATTTACATTAGAGAGAGGAAAGGGAGGTGCAAAATATTTATGACAGTTGTAGCAATGCATGCTTACTAATGCCTCTAAATTTAAGACGTTGAAGGTATTTCATAGAAGTAATGTTTTTTTCAGCTATACCCAATGGGGAGAGTATCAGGATATGTCTCCATACTCAGTATAGTTGCTGTTCCCTTGTCTGTAGGGCTGTGTAAGGGAGATTGATCTCTTAAATCTCTTGGTCTGTGCCCAGGGAGGTGCCTGATGCCCGGGGCTGGGTCTGTCCCAGTGCCCCCTGGTGCCCTGCTCCTGGCTGGGCAGTGGGATGGGCCCTGGCTGCCCGGCCTGGGACAGAGCCCCCACCACTACCACCCCCCAGCCCTCGCTGTATCATGGCATACTCACTGCTTGTTTGTTTGTCATTTACATCTGCAGTCTGGGCTAAACAGCTGTAGAATTTTCTCCACTTCTCGCTCCATTGTATTTGGATATACAGCTTGGGAGCATGTTACAACCATGAAATGATACAAGTAGACTCCTTTAAAATGTATTCATTCAGACAGGGGACATCTAAAAGTCTAACAAAGTAAATGCACAATTTCACAATAATTTTTTTTGTAATACTGATACAGACAATGAACAAAAACTTATTGTCTAATTATTCCTAGGTTCATATTGCAGGGCTGTATCACAAATGGGATTATTAATGGCTGATTATCTTGTATCAGAAGGTGGCAGCACAGCACAATTCTTAACCACAATTGTAGCTGTATCAGTATTGTTTCCTGAAATATCAGAGACCCGTGAAGAATGGAAAATGATACTGGTTTGACTGGCCAACATTGATATTCCGTGACTCCTAGTACAAATTAGTAAGAAATTAAGCACGAGGAAGATGATATTTTTTCATGCATGTTTCATGTCCCTCAGTCAAGGACTTTTGTGGTTGCAAATCTTGTCATTGAAAGCATTATATGTAAGGTGGAAACCACAACCCAAAATTTTCATTGCATCTGTGTTACAAAACTTGTATGATCATAAACTTGATTTTAACCATCGTTTTAGTATTCTAGAAACTACACAGCAGAAACTGCAGCTGCTGAACTAAGTGAGAGGAAGGGGCTGGGAGCAAGACAGTTTCCTATCAGGTCCTTTAAACTCCACGTTATTACCAAATGGGACCTGACTTTTTTACCACAAGCAGTTCAAGCAACATCCTCATGCTGGCTCGCACGCAGACTGCCAGATACAGCATCCAGCAGTGCCAGATCTTGCAGACTCTTCTAGGGTCTGACTTACCTCAGTCACATCACAGTTCTGCTGGGTGTGAGTGAAGTGAGGCAGGAGGGTGATGGCAGCATTCCCATCCCTGGCAGTCTGCAACAGCAGAAATAGTGTGGGACAACAAGGAGGCGGGATTTGTGTTGGATGTTGCTCTGGTGGAGGCAGGGAATAGTTACAAGTAGTTGGAAAATATGAGGGAGTGCAGGAGTGAGAACAACAAATATACATGCTAGAAGTAGGATGCGTGGACAAGGATTATGTCTAAATGACTGACCTCCCTGAGGCCATTGGCCATTCACACCCACAGGGGCAGGGTCATTTGAGTAGATGGTTTCATTTCAGAACATCATGTGGGATTGGATTTTGCTCTGTAACTAGTGTTGTGCAGCCAGTCTTTTTCTCTTTTGTCTATTGTAGTGCTTCTCAAATTTTTTCAATCAGAATGAGAACTCCTTGGGAGCAGTCTGAGGAGGTCATAGACTTGTACATATAATTTTGCATATGCTGGGTGTGCTGCATTCAGGGCATTACTGTTTGAAGAACATTTTACAAAGATCATTCCTCCTTATGTTTACCATTTTTATTAGGCAATCTGATTTTTGCACAAAATGAAAAAATTCACCACTGGTCAAGATGAAGGAACCACAGAGGTTTGGATCATGGGAACCACCAGCACTGTGAATACATTTTCAAATGTGCTTAAATTTCTGTTGTTGAATTGAATTGTAAGTCACAAGCTATATTAATGCTTCTGTTATTTTGTTTTTAATCATACCGTAAGTCTCATTAAAGCTTTATTACAGCCTTACAATACTTTTGTTTCTAGTGTATGATGTTGTTAGACTACTTTGAGGCACTGCCAGTTTGGTCAGAATTTTATTTAGAGCCTCAGCTGCACCAGGTTCAGCAGCAAATGCAAGCTATGAATATATTTACAGCATAAACAGAGAGGTGATAAGCCATTTTTTTGCACTGTTTGACTCTGAGAGCACAACAGGGACATAGCACGGCTGCCTTCCTCCTGACCTTTTGTAATTGTTCTTTAATGCAGTTAGAATTGTATCTTTATAGCATTTAATGGAAGACTGTATTTTATTTGTTACCCTGCATCTCAGTAGATTTCCAAGTGATTTGTTAACTACTATAAATATAGATTTTACTGAAAATAAGCATAACAATTGGAGAACAGCAATGTAAAAGTAACTTGCACACAGTACAGTGCAACACAATAGTAAAGAATTCTTGGGGAAAATTGCAAGAACAATTTCAAGGAGCTTCAGAATATTTAATGTCTGAAAAACTAGACATTGCTTACTGAGACATCATCTTAAAATTCCACATAGATTTTCTTGTGTGCTTTTGTGTGCACACTCTTATATGCAAACTCTGGATTGGTATCTGTGTTCTCCACAGACAGTCTTGTATTGCAGACTTATCAACAAAGATCTTTCTTTCTTTCTTTC
>VYZR01122500.1:0-13170 GCA_013400675.1 Oxylabes madagascariensis
CGGGGGCTGAGGGGGGCGCGCCGTGAGGGGACAAAGCGCCGGAGCCGCCAGGTAAAACCCCGGGGGAAGGGAGCCGTGGGGAGGGATGGAAAGCGGCCGGGAGGAGGGGATGGGCCGCGCTGACGGCGCCCAGCCCGGCTTGCGTGTTGGCGGCTTCCCTTCCGAGCGAGTTTCCCCCGCCGGCGGGGTCGGGGCTGAGGCGGAGCCGCCCCGCTGTAATTGAACCCCGGGGTGAGGAGGGAGGGACGGAGGGAGGGAGGGACCGCGGGGGCTCCTTCTCTGCTTTGTGTCCAGGTGGCGAGGCCGAGGGGCGGCCATGGGGGTGCAGGACCGGCCCCAGTGCTTCTTCGAGATAGAGATCAACAGGGAGCCAGGTAAGGCTGCGTCCGGGGCGTTTAAATCACGTTTTTGCCCGCAGAATGGGCCCGAGCCGCTAGCAGCGAGTTTGGCCATTGATGCGTTATTTCTGAGTTACTTTTTAATAACTTCGGATGTTTTCTGGGGTGCTGGGTGCTCCTCGTTCTCCCTTGAGATCTATTTTTATGTGCACGCATGAATATAAAGGTTCGGCAGGGCTGGAAAACGCTGTTCCGAAGGTAAAAAGCCGTCTGGTGATGTATTATACCTGTTTTATGCCACTTGTGTAAAGTGTGGAAAATCGGGGCAGGCTGTGAGGAGACTGGATATTTGCTCCTATAAATATTTTTAATGATAATAGTAATTAAAATTAGGAAAGAACTTAGGAGGATATCTGGGCTAAATCGTTTCTCGTCCTGAATGTAAAGGAAGAACGGCATTTAGTCATAGAAGCACAGAACAGCTCACCAGCTGGCCTGTTAAAAAAACCCAATAATTAAAATAAATCCCTCTTTTAACTCAGATTTTCCCCATACAAGTGTAATGCCCAGAAGCGGTAGGCTGTGTGTTTTAATGCTGAACAGCAGCTTGGTTCCCTCTTGTGTTTTCCGCTTCTCTGTAAAGATGGGAGTGGAGATTTTCCTCACCCGTCGCTTTGAACACGCATTTATCAATGCATATTAGTTGTCTCGCACACACTCCGTGCTTTATCTTGCTACCACTTGTCTCTAGAAAAATGAATGTATGTGATGGCTTCATTACGCTTTCACTTTCATTTTCCGCTTCAATGTTTCTCTGAAAACCTTTGAATTAAGGGCTCATAACTCAGAGATTCCGAATTTCAGCCTCACTTAGATGCAGCTGAAACCCTTTTAGCGTTTCATTTTCACCACAATTTCAGAAGAGAGGGTCTGTTCTAACTTCAGAGACCTGATAGGGTGTATTTAAAATCTGTTGCAGTTGTAACTCCTCTCTGAGTTACTTTGACTGTTTTCTGAATACTTCCAATGAGGAGATAAGTGGTGATGTAAATGGAGTTTTAACACTTTCTGTTGCTTTAATTTCGGGCGGAATTTACTGTGGAATGAGACAACTAAAACTGTTTCAGGCTGGGTGGGTTTCCAGTTAGGAACGGTAGTTTGATGGGATTGATTTAGAGCAAAGACCATTTCATTCTCAATCTCATTTGCTGTTAATCTTTTTAGGTTTTAGTGTGGGGCTTTTTTGTTGTTCTGAAGGCTCTCTCCCTGCGCTGTTTTCTCTGCTCTCCCTGCACAGGTTGCTGCTCCCATTTCATAATCTCTCCTCCTGCCTGGTCCCCTCCTCAGCCCTGAGCTGTGCATCTCCAGTGAAAGTGGATTACCTTGTTTTTCCCCCAGCCCTGTTTGGCTTTGGTGACTGATAGAGCTGTCAGGGTGGAATTGCAGCGTTGGTGTTCTTGGTGCTGCAGAGCTTGGGTTACCTGGAGCACACCCAGGGCTTTGACTCTGTTTGTGTCTGTCCGCATTTATTTTCTCTTGGAAGTAACAGGAATCTCCCAGCTCCACATCAGACGTGGAGCCCTGCTGGTTTCATTGCCCCTGACTCAGGGCTTGGATTTTGGCAGGAAAAATGCCAGTTTGTGAAACGTTGGCATTGGGACTTGCATGCTGTCTGGGCACGCTGCTTTATCCTGGTGCCTGTTTATTGATTCACCATGCAACTCTGCCTGGGATTTAAGGATATATTTAAAAAGCTTAAACGTTGCTCTCTTAGCTCTGAGATGACCTTCAGAAGCTGAATCAAGTGGTAAATCAGTGCTTCCAGGTGACACCAGGCACTAACTCGGAGAGATGTGCTCACCTGCTGGCACTAGTGAAGTCTTCATTTTAACTTTTAAGCTGCCAGCAGATTTCCAGTAGAACATTTTGCTGATTTTGACTTCCAAAAATAAGCTGATATGCTTATTCAATTTTGGGAGAAGTGGGGAGCAGAACAACCCTGCATTTTGTTGCTTAACAAGAAAAAAGGCCTTGCCCCCCACCTTGTGTGCACTGAAAAGCTGAACCAACATCTCCACAAAACGCAGGGAGAAGGGGACGTGCCTCTTGCAGCACTGAAAGCATCTTTTTGCCTGCAGAGCACAAAACTGTGTCATTTTTTACACCGTAGGTTGCTGCCAGTCCAAAAACGTTCCCCCCACGCAGCTGCCAAACCTTGGCTCTCCCCTCCCGGGCTTTGCTTGCCCAGGGTGTGCCAGGATACCTGTAGCAATTAAAAGTCAGGTCAGTTTTTACTCTTAATAATTGGAAAATGCAGGAGTGAATATCCCCTGCTTTGGCTGTGCTTTCCAGAAGCTTTATTACAGCTTTTGTGTCCGTATTTTATTACAGCCTGGAATCAAACTCAGTGCCAGCTTGTGCTTGCCTCTTGCAGTGGGGCAAACTTTGTTGGCTTGGTGTTTTTTCGAGCTAAATTTAGTCTGCTTTTAAATAAGTTGCCCAGTTAAGCATTTTTTTTTTGATGATGATGATGAATGTAGGTTGTGGCTCTTAATTTTTAAAGGGCGAATGGAAAACAAATCAGGCAGAAGCATTTATTTGGATCCTGGCACAAACTGCATCTCCCTTCTTTTGGGCCCCCCAAAAAATTGTGGCTTTGGGCACATCGAGTGTGCACACAGGATTAAACTGCTTACAGTATTTCAAGAATTTGGGGATGGCAACAGATGCCTGTTTAAATAATTCTGTCTTTACTGTGTGAGGCAAAATCTGTGTGAAGCTGCAGCCTTTCAGGTACCGTGATAATTGGAACAGATGTCCCACTAGGATGTCACAGATGCACTTGGCTGCTGTAGCAGTTCCTGTGGTCATCCAAGATCTTTTTCCCACATCTCCCCTTCATCCATCATAAAATCTGGTAAATTTACTCAGTTTTGCGTTGTTCCATCCTTATTCATAGAATAATTTATCAAATCTCTTTTTTTTTTCCTCCGTTTTTTTTTCTCCTGTTTTCTGTTTGACCCGTGGCTCGTTGATTTGTTTCACTTCATTTTCTTTCATTCCTGGGGTGTGTCCCTTCCCAGAACAGCCAGTCTGGTCTTTCCTTACTTCTCTCTTTTTAGTCACTTTAGCCTGAAGTTTGGTGTATTTTGGGATTTCAACTGCTAAGAATTGATGTGAAATGAGCTCCCCTGCAACAGACACACTGTTGTGCCTCCAGTAACAGACCCAATGATGCCTTGTGGGGTTTTTGTTCCTTTCCTAAAGACAGAAACTGTTCTCAACTGGCTCCACATTAACTTTTAATCTTTACAAGGGAAGGATTTGTATATTGACAGAAAATAGAATCCAGAATTTGGCTGTCCCTGAACCCATGGGCAACCACTGCGTGTGGGACAGCAGCAGCCAAGGGGATCCCATAAGGAGAAAACCCCTCTCAGGGGTGGTGAGATGGAGACTTGAAAGGAATTGATTCAGTAAAAATTCCATTCAGAATAATGACGTGGAATTGTTGTCAGTGCAGGATGAAACACCCTGCAGCCTCACCTTGAGGTCTGGAACAAGTTGGATCAGTAAATGGAAGAAAAACTCAGCCTCTTCCGCCAGGAGAAGGCCAAGAGCTGCCTCTCACTTCCATATCCCTGGGAAACTGAGGGAATGTTTGGGGTGTGCAGGAGTGAAATAAGTTTGCTTTTGTGGAGACCAAGGAAGGAGGAAATGGAGGGACCTTCAGGTGGTATTTGTGGACTGATGGGCTGAGAGAGAAGTTCATGGAGGTTTCCCTTGCAAAGAGAGCAGGTGGGACAGGGAGGTGTTAACAAAGTGTTAATCTGTCAGGGCTGCAGATCCCTGCTCAGGGCATCCGTTCTTGAAACTCATATTGTAAATAAAATCTATTCTTGCAGTATAGATTTTTTAGAAGGGTAGCAAAGAGAAAACGCTAAGGTTTTATTTCCTTGAAAACTGTAGCCACATTTCTCCTTTGAAGCAGTTTTTTTTTTTTTTAATTCATGTGCCTCAGCAGTCGCAGATTTAGGGATAAACAAATTAATAAAATTCAAATAGGGTCCTTTTAGTGAGCTGTTATTTAAACTTGTATGGAAATCTGTCTGAGCCTTTGGGGCCTTGGCAGCCGTCCTGGGTTGTGCATCATTGTCTCACTGCTTGTAATCCCAGCTTTCTCCTTCAGCAGGATATTCCTGCTGATAGGCTGGGGAAAAGCACCTCTTGTTTGCTTTGCTCTTAAGAAACTGAGAAAAGATAAAATCCAGTAGATACTGCTTTGAAAAACCAGGTTTGTTCTGGGAGTGTGTAGCTGAACTTGAAGCCTGTGTGGTCCAAACATAATAAAATGTAGCAAAACAGTTCACATCACTTGGAAAGTAACTTAAATCAGTAAGTGTTTGGCTCCCAAGTTTTTTTTGCAAAAAGTTAAGCAGGTAAATGGAGGATTTACCTTTGAAACAATAAACATTTGAAATCAGTGATTATTTTAATAAACTTTGCTAGCAGAAGCCCTAATTTCAGTATTGCATGGATATTCCTACCCTGAGTTTCTACCACTTAATTTGAATCAAGTACTAGTTCTTCCTCAGCTGGGAAATTGTTAAGGAGTTTAAAAAAAAAAAAAATCATCTTTTAGTTTGAAGACAGAGTTCTGAAATTGGGTTATTTTTGGTCATTTTGCCTGCTGGTTTCTCTAGTTGCTACAGCTCATTAGCTGCAGAAAGCACTTTATCAAATTCCCAAACAGCTTAGGTTTTATATAGGCATCACTTACTCTATGTAATGTACATATTTCTTTCACCACTCACTCTGGTGCTTTAAAAAACAAGTTCAAAGCCTGCTTACAAATAATACTTTATCAAATGACTGTTTCATAAATAATAGGCAAATGTAATCCCAGCAGTTTTAGGCTGGAACTGAGGTGTCTGTGCAGGCTCATTTCTTGGTTCAAGCCAGCTGAGGACTCTGGGTAGGTTTGTGAGCAGCTTTTGCCTACTTGACTGGGGTTTTTTAGCGATTTTTGTTTGTTTATTTAGTCTGCTGTTCAAATATTATGGTTAGTCACAGGGAGCTGGTTCCCTCATCAGATCACTTAACCTTTGCATCGGGGAAATGAAGCTGCAGAAAGCCTTGGAAATGCTCTGCAGTGAAGGTGGATCATCTCAGAGACGAGGTGTCTAAATCTGGGGAAATAAGTAGTGTCTCAAATGCTTTTTTTATCTGTGTTATATCAGCATATACCCCAGCTCCAAGTTTTAAATGAGATTTTTCTTGATTTTGTGAGGAAGAGAAAGATTTGTAGGCTCTAATCATACACACTTTTATTAATTCTTTTCTTAGCAGCTGTTCTTTCATGCATCTTTGACCAAGGTGTGAAAACGGGTTTGATCTTTCTCTGGCACATTTCACTGCCTGTTTGTCAGTGGAAAATACAACCTTTCAGTGCTGATGGTAGTGATGCAGCTGCAGTAAAATGCAGACAAACCCAGCAGATGGATGCACAGAGTGTGGTTTGTGTCTCGGGAGCAGACAGCAGCGTTTTCTGTGCCTGGATGGAGCTGGGTAAGCAGTGCTCCAGGTTTGATGGAGGAGACAGCCCTTCTCTTAGAAACTGGATCTGTCATCTTTGCATGTTGGCTCTGTGTGCATTACAATTTCTAGCATTAAAGGACATAAAAAGACCAGGCATGGAGTAACCTGATCTAGTGGAAGGTGTCCCTGCCCTGGAACTGGATGATTTAAGGTCCCTTCCAGCACGAATCATTCTGTGATTTTATGAGCACCTGGCAGACCTTGTTATTGACAAAGCACTGGTGAAAAATACCGCTGAAACTGACACCTTAGTTATGATTGTCTCTTTCCATCTTCTGCCTCGTCATCTGCAAGAGCAAGAGAGCTCTACCAGGGGAGCACCACAGTGGTGGTGTCTGCTGCTTCAGGTGCTAAACGTGGTGGGTTTGTAAGCAGGGCTTGCAGCAAAATCCTACAATTTATGCCTGAGGGTACAAGTCCCTTCTGGAGGCTGCAGGGAGTAGCAGCCCTCAGTCACTTGGCAGCTGGCACCTCGGTGAGGCAGCAGCTGGGCTGGGGAGCAGAATGGGGGCAGTGACAGCTTTTTCCCTGGAAAGTGTCGTGGGTTATTTCACACAGGGAATGCAGGAGGAGTCTTCTCCTGCAGACACAGAGAGAGTTGGAGCAGAAGAAAAGGCTCCAGGGAGTCCTCAAGAGTCTCTGCCAGGACCTAGAGGGGCCCCAAGAGAGCTGGAGAGGTACTCACATGGGCACGGAGCAATGGGACAAAAGGGAATGGTGTTAAACTGAAGGAGGATGGGTTTACATGAGATATTGGGTAGAAATCCCTCCCTGTGAGGGTGCTGGGGCCCTGGCACAGGTTCCCAGAGAAGCTGTGGCTGCCCCTGGATCCCTGGCAGTGTCCAAGGCCAGGTTGGATGGGGCTTGGAGCACCCTGGGATAGTGGAAGGTGTCCCTGCCCATGGCACTAGAGCTGGAACTGGGGGATTTTTAAAGTCCCTTCCAACCCAAACCATTCTGGGGTTCTCCTCCATGGTTCTGTAAGATCTGGACGTGGCTCTCTAAAGCGCTGTCACTGCTCAGCTCGATGCTTTTGCAGCAGAGGAATGGGATTTGTGTTCTGAATTCCTGAGCTCTAATGAAAATTGATAACTCTTCTACAAAAGTGTCTTCTCTGTTGTGTACCTTGTAGGACTCTGCAATCCTCACAGCTTAGAATGGTTTCTTCACTTGCAAATAGTGGGAGTTACAGAACTGCTGTTTGATGGGAGATCTTTGAATATTCCCTATCTCTTCATTCTTTGGACGCTCTCCCTACTCATTTCCTTTGGATTTTCCTGCTGTAGTGATGGATGCTTAGATAACATTCTTCCTGCAGTTAATGGGATACAGACCTTTCAACAGCTCGAGGCATCTTCAGCTTTTATCTAAGATTATCAAGTGCTGGTGCTGTCATTTTAGTTCTTCCTTTCTGAACCAACAATTCACCATCTTATAATTGTAGATATTTGGACAGCACCTTCAAATCTAATGCAGCTTCTTAGGAGCCGCTCTTTTTTTTTGACTAAGTATTGAATGAAATACATTTGAACTTAAAATTTCTTTTTCTTGAAAGGAAAGAAAAGAGAAGTTATTCCTGGAGTAGTTACTTTTTAAAATGATGAAGTCTTACCAGTGTGCACCACTAGAGTGTAGTGCTCATTGACAGATTATTACTGGTCTCTTTGTAATCCTGCCCAACAGTGAGGCTTCTGTGGATTATTTTACAACCTGCAGAGATACCAATTTTGTCTTTATTTATTAAGTATTTTTTAAAGATTTCATACATTTGGAAGCAGTTTGTTGTGGTTGTTTTTTTTTAGTACTATACATCCCAGTATCTTGGAAAATAAAACAGGAAATGTAAATCAGTTTTAAAACAGTTTTCTTTATATTCAACCACTTTTCATTAGTATTTTAATGGATTTGGAAGGAACATAGCACAACTACCACCAGTAGCAAAGAGAAAATATTTGGTTCGTTGGCAAGTGGAGCACTAGTCCTGCCTGCCTTTCATCTTCCCTGTTTGGTTCTCTGGGTTTTTTTTAAACTAAAGGATTTTAGGCCACGAGTGCCAATGCAGCTGTAATCCTCAGCACAATATGGAGCTGAGCCAGTTGGATTTTGTAGGTAATGATCACAGGGAAAACTGTGGAAATGTGATTATTAATGTATTTGTATAAACACAGTAATTGGGGAGGGAATTGCTCCAGCTCTCTGAGGAGCTGTATTTATGGGAAATCATTTTCAAAATGGAAAAGATCTGACATGATTAAACTATTTTAGTAAATCAGCTTGGCTTTCCAGGTTCAAATCACAATGGAATCTCCAGGACTTCTGATAAATTAGATGGAATGATATTACTTAATGTCCTTTTTTTTTTACAATTATGTTATTTTTCTTTCTTGCTGTGTTTTAATATATGCATACGTAAGGTGTTCTCTTATTCTGCTTGATAAAATAACCTTTTCTCAGAAAATTACATTTTTAGAACATACAGATTGATTTATATGCAGATTTTCTTATTCCAAACAGTTCGAAAACTCCTAATTATAATTTTTTTTTAATTATCTTCTAGTTGGTCGAATTATGTTTCAGCTCTTCTCAGACATTTGTCCGAAGACTTGTAAAAACTTCCTTTGCTTGTGCTCGGGTACGTAGCTGGTATTTCAGATTTTTCTTGTTTATACAATAATTATTTGTTTATACAATAATTATTTGTTTATACAAGTACAAACCACAGCCGTATGCAAGGCCTGTGCCCACCTGAGGTGAATTATACTGGAGAGGGGACGCTGTCCCATTCTGGATCATAGAGTCTGCACAAAGCCATCATCAAGCCAAAGTATTTTGGGCAGATGGAGGAGGACAGGGTGATTCTGGCATTGCTGTCAGAAGTAGATTTGGCCCCTGGAAAGGTCCTTTGTGCCCAGACAGAGAGAGGCTCCTGCTTTTAAATCCCAGCAGCTGGATTTGCAGATGCTGCCCACCTATGGAATAAACAGAGCCCATCTGCTGTGCTGCTTTGCCAGGAGCTGATTCCCTTCTGAGCCCAAACGGGCACCGCTTGGCACCCGATTCCACATGGGTCACACTGAGCTGCCAGCCCAGGTGCCAACAGGGAGCTGCTTCTCCTCTGCCATCCCGTTCCCAAGGGGTTTGCAGTGCATGGAAGGAGCTCCTTAGGCAAGAGGGGTGTGAGTAGATGGGGCTCAAATGATTTTTCTTTTCCAGACAAAATTTGTGCATGTCTGGAGCAAAAAGAGCAAGGCTGGTGTTTGGGCTGAAACAGAAGAGAAGCTGAGTTCACAGGCATTGTACTGGTTGTTGTGGAAAAGTGGCTGAGCTCAGGGAGGTGCTGCAGCTCCTGCCAGGGGAACAACTGCTGTGTCTTTTACCTGACTGGGAAAGTACTGGCAGTGCTCTAAAGGGGAATAAGAAAAGGGACTGTGATTTCTGGCCATGGCCAAAGCTCCCAGCTCAGTGCACCAGCTCAAGTGCCATGCAGGATCCCATTCTCTAAGGGGATTTTCCATAGCCCTGAGGGACGTCCTGAAACGTGACCAAACGTGCAGGCAGATATTCCATGGTGTTGTTTGATGAGAGGTTTTCAGTGCTGTACCAAAGAGGGGAATGTTTTGGGGGAGGAGTGTGTCCATCCCCGTAATAAATAGCTTTGCTTGCATAACTCATGTGGAAAACAAAAATGGAGTAGGAGGAGGCGTGGATTGGGATTATGGGTGTGGAGAGCCAGGTAAATACCTTTTATTCCATCAGTGAAGGGTGATAAACAGCAATGCCCTGAGTGGGTTTTGTGCCACAAACTGCCCTTTGCCCTCATCCTGGCAGTGATGGGCTTGGAATGGCAAATGTGGGGTGATTGAGCTGTCAGTTAATTTGGGGTGGCAGAGTAATAGATTGCAGCAGGGGAGTATTGGCTCTGGGTAATGAGATACCTTGCAGAATATTTGGTGAAATGTCCTCTAACCCAGTGTCAAATCCCTATTCCATAACCAGTGATGGGATGAAACTGAACATTGGGTTATTTGTCCTGTTATTTATCCTGTTGATTCGTGTTTTACTACACAGCATCTCCTGGACATGTGGGTAATGTGGGATTTTTACTCTTAATTACCACATTCCGCCAGCTCCCTCTTCTGGGAAGCTCAAGTCAGTGTCTCTTGACCAGTATAAATCCCTCATGAACCCACTGCACAACACCTCAGCCCTGCCACTCATTGTGACCTCATCCACGAGCCCAGGGCAGCTTTTCTTGGGAATTTTGGAAGAAGTGCTAATGCAACTTGATGTTCTGGGACCGCTAACTCCAACATCACCAGTCCACCTGATGTGCAGCTGGTGTAAAGGGGTGACCTGACATTGTGCATGGATTGGTGAAGGGGTGGGAGCTTGGAGTAGCTCAATCCCACTTTTCCAAGTGTGGATCCCATTGAAACTGAGTTGAAACCTGTTTTCCTGGCTTTTGTCCTGGGAATCATCTGGCACATCCAGATGTGTGAGTGGTTTGAAAAGGATACTGGGACCTGCATAGGAGTGTAGCTGTGCCCACAGAAAATAGTTAACCCACCATTATCCTGAACTCTTGTTTTTTTATAAATTATCCTGAATAGATTTACACACTCCTTCTCGAGGTGGGGAGGAAATTTTTTAAAGAAACAACTTAATTTTCACCTCAGAGTCCCATTGTAAAGATCCCCCTTCTGGCTGGTGAAAAGGCATCAGGTAGGACTGTGTTATTTTTTAGCCATGTCCATTAGAACTGGGGAGGGAAAACCCTTGGGATTTGTTCAGTGACAGTCTGTAGATTCTTTTTGTTTCACCTTCTTGCAGGTGAAAAAGGAATTGGCAAAACAACTGGAAAGAAGCTGTGCTACAAAGGCACCACATTCCACCGTGTGGTTAAAAACTTCATGATTCAGGGTGGGGACTTCAGCGAAGGTAAAATGGGCTTTGAAAACTGCCAGTTTTTTTTAAAATGAACAGAAATGTTATCATTTATGTGCTCATGATATATAACTTCAGAGAATACCATGAAAGTATTAAAATGCCATAAAAATACTTCATTTATTGTATAGCATAGATCACCCATTTCATTGTTAATTTTTAAAGTTCTAAAATGTTTCAACTGGTATAATATTTATTTGGAAAAGTGTGTTAAAAGCTCCTCACTGGAGGGTTTTATGATATTCCATCTTATTAAAACAATTCAAATCCAAACTCCAGTCTTAACTGCTTTTTACTTCTGTGGCTGCAGTAGAGGCAACACTGATGATGTTCTGTTGGTACAGGAATGTAACTGTTTGAATAAGTTTAAAATTAATAATAAAGCTTTGAACGAGCTGGAAATGTTTTAAAAGTCTCCAGAAGGAGTTTTCCAGGATTTTTTATTCCTTTCTTGAAATATTAAAATGTCTGTTTTCACTGCATCCTGAAATCCTGATGAAATGAGCCTCAAATATCCTATTTTGAGAGTCAGGTGCTGGTGGAATGTTATGCACAGCTTTTGTATAAATGAAACAAAAAGTTTTAATTGCTGCTTTTTAATGCGTAGGTAATGGAAAAGGAGGTGAATCTATTTATGGTGGCTATTTTAAAGGTAAGGGCAAATATATCTTTGCAGATTCTTTGTTCAGTTCTGAGATAAACAAGTCTTGATTCCCAAACTACTTAATGAAAACAGGTCCACTCATAGATCACCTTTTGCATGAAACTAATGTTGCATGAGAATTCCTTTTATATGCATGACTTTCAGATAATTTTTTTGTTAATATTTAACTTAAATTGACAATTAATTAAGGCTAACATAATTGGTTAAACATGACTTTCAGCATGGAGGCTAGGCAACTTTATTCATGAATAAACTCCTATCTTCCTGCCTAAAACTGTCAACATATTCTTTTGTTTATAGAGAATGTGGTCTTTTGCAAAATGAAAAGGTAAGAGACAAAAGCTCAGTAACACAAATTCAAACTCTGTTCCCTTGTCCCCTCCCTAGTAAATATGTAGACAACTGCTAAGTCCCTTTGTAGATGGATATCTGTGTTGCTTGGAGAAATTAAAGAGTTCTGTGTCTAACCTTTCTGAGGGTTAATGACTTATTCTGAGAGAGAATCTACATAATTCCAGCTCTAAACAGTGATTTCTTCTTTTGTTAATGTCCCTTTTCCTCCCCTTCCCTACTCGAGGTTTGTATGCTTAGGGTTCATTTCTGACTTCATTTATATGCTCCACAAGTCATTTTCCTTGCAAAAAATTAGTAAACAAATGTACAATTACCTCTTGTAAAAATCTGTTGGAAGGAAAATGGTGAGTTTATAAATTGCTTGTTTAAAGACATACAATTATTGCTTGACAAAACCAGGTGGTTACTGTGATGTTCAAGTGTTAAGACAGTGACTATATTTATTTACAGCCTCTGGTTCTGTGTGTATTGCAAGTAACTCTGGTTAGATGCATGAAATTGAGTTTTTCTTAAAAAAGAGACATAATTTGATGTGGGAGTATTGAAGTTTTTAGTCAAGGAAAGGCTTGAACAGATCCATTTCCTAAGAAGTTACTCAGGGTTTGTTTCTCACAGTGAGTGCTAAATATGCAGGGTTGTATTTTGATATGTGATCTAAAAATTAATAGCTTTATACATTCAAATTAGTATTTTTATCTTTGGAAATGACCTTGAGAAGGTCTGGTTTTATATTCTGCTGTACAACCAGAACTCCTCTTTAATTCACTGCAATATGAAATGGATGTTCAGTTTAGTCTTAATGGTTTTTATACTTAAATTCAGATGTAGAGAGGTTTTTTTTTTCCTTTTATGCTTTGAGACTTACAGTTTTGAGTGGAGAGGTGGCATCTTTTAGTGTGCCATAGCAGGGAAATAAATGGCTTTTTCTCCTGATCTTTCCACCTGGAGTGTAAATAACAGTGTCATGTATGTTAATGCTTGCTTTAGAATGTCAATAATTCTGCCAACCTTGTCCTGATCCAAATAATTCAGGATTTAAATCCATAGTCGAATGTTTATTGAAGACACTCGTAATGACTTGACTTATGTTTAATTAGAAATGTTTGCACTATATCTGCACCATTTTCTTTAAGAAACAAAGCTTTGTCTCAACTGTAATTGGACGAGACTTGTTGAAACCTGATTGTTGCTTTTCCTCCAACCTGTTCCTGTTTCTCCAGCAGCAGCAGAATTCCTCCTTAGAGCATCCATAAGTTGCTAAGAAAACAACCT
>VYZR01122500.1:26029-46220 GCA_013400675.1 Oxylabes madagascariensis
AGCCAAAGACGGTGACTGGTTTTTTAAATTTAACGGCTGCAGTGAAATCTGGGGAATTCTGCTTTGTTTTCATGAAGTGCTCAAGCAGTAAATATGAAAATGCTTTTAAGTTTGGGGTTTGGTGCATGATTTTACAAACAAAAAAAATCCTAAAGCTGAGCTTGTTGTTGAGTTTTCCATGAGGTTGAAGATCTTTGTAGATAGAAGCAAGAGTGATGTTGAAATAAATAAATCCCAGCACGTGAAACTATTCAGAGCTTAGCACATCTGTGTAAAAGTGAGACTTAAGGCAAATTGCAGAACTTTGTAAATGTATTTGATTAGATTTTAAAAATATTTCACAAGTTGGAATGGCCCATCCCCCCTTTAGCATAAAACGGGTTGAGGAACACATTTTGATTGTTAAGCCAACTTTAAGTTTGATGCATCTTGTCTTGGAATCCAGTTGGAGAAGGGTTTTTTCCAGCTAACTGTGATTTCTCACCCTGCTCTTTCCCTTAGCAGCCTTTCTGACAAGAGCGATGTCGCAGACAAAGTCGACCTTAGCACAAAGCGGGACAAGCCCGTGGTACGTCCTGAAGAAATCCCCCCAGTGCCTGAAAATAGATTTTTGCTCAGAAGAGATGTGCCTGTTGTCAATGTAGAGCCTGAACCGTAAGGATCTCCGAGCTTTTTATTCTGACTTGCTGAAAACTGTGCATGAAATGTTCCTGTTAACATTCTCTTCCTGCTGCTGCTGACTGCAGTGTCAGGATTGCTGCATGGGGCCTTTTTACAGTTTCCTTTGTAATATTCCTTGTGACCTGTGCCAGGGGTCTTCTTCAGTGAGATCTCGAGATGATTTCCTTGGTCTTTAAGGATGTTAAACTCAATTTAAAACAATTAATGAATAATTTCAGAAGTAATCATGCAATGCAAACCCCAGGAAATACTTGATTGCAAGGGAAACTTGGGATTGGGAGAGATGATTTTTCATCTTTCTTAGACTGATGAAGAAACTTGGGTTCAGAATCAATCTGAACCAAATCTGGAATTTCGTGACTTATTAGTGTTCGAGAATAAGAGAAAATACTCTTCTTTTGCTAAAAAGGGAGTCACAAGTTCCTGAGATACTTTCAATGTGTTTTGTACCTCCACTGTCAAATTTCTTTGCTTTTGTAACTGAGCTAATCCATTACAGTGCCAGATACCTCTAAAATCAGTGTTGGGTTTGTTTGGTGTTGGGGTTTTTAATTTTCCTTAACATTACAGTCTCTGAAGTCTTTTCTTGGAACATCACTCGCGTTCCTAAAGATTCACTTACTACTTTTGGGAGTATTGCATAAGCTGAAAGAAGCAAAGCTTTAGAACCTGTGAACTATCCTGAACTGAGATCCTGACACTCTTCTGCCCCTGTTGTCCTCAGCATTTGTGCCCCAAACACAAGTTAACCTCTTGTGACAGTGTTTTGCAAGTTCATTGTTAGCATTAATTTCTGCGTCAAGAGATCAGGCTGCACATTTGGTTGAAAACAAATACATGTTGATTTGCCTTTTGTTGCAGAACTCTCTTGCTTTGTTTCTTGAAAAAAATTTCTGAATAATGTCTGAAAATGAATGAATAGGATGATGAATATTTCTCATTTTTAACTTTAACTAATTGTAAGTTAATTGGTTTTTTTTGCTATGTAACTTCATACTCTGTTAATTTATGTAGGAAGCTTCTTGATGCTGCGCCAGTTCTGACTGACCAGAAACCATCAGTCTCTAAATCTGGACGAAAAATTAAAGGAAGAGGCACAATAGTATGTGACAATTTTATTTATTTCTTTATTTCCTCTCACCCAGAGTATCTTCCCTGACTTTGAGCTTTGAATTTCCCTGGAGGGCTTTGTATGACACTTTATTTACATGTTGTAGGATCCAGTTTAGAAAGCATTGAAATCTTGTCTGGTAGTTGATTTTATAACACTTTTTTTCCATCATTCCTGTTACTGTATTTTTACTTAAAGATTGTTTGGAGAAAAAAATGCCGTAATGGAATGTTTGGAAATACTTATGTGTAAAGTAAGACTCGGGGAAAAATAACTTAAAGTGGAGTGGAATTGGCTTCTGCCAGATATTGGGGTTTCTGTCTTTTTTTTTCATCATTTTGGCACTCTCAGCAAAATTAAGAATGAAAAAAGATGTCATTTAGGGCTGACAGTTGGAGAAAGACATTTTTCTTCCATCTCTAATACTCTTTATTAGCACAGTTTCTGTCCAGGTGAAGTTCCCTGATGTTTTTCAAAATACTTGTTTGTAGGTTTCACGAGGCTCCAGAGTATAAAATGTGAGAATTAGGGAGGTCCATGACACCCTGCAATCTCTTGGGCCATTCTTCTATAAAAGCTGTTCTTTAAATAGTCTTTGCTTCAGCTGAAACAATGGGGAAATTCTCTGTGGCAGGTTATCTTGATTTTGTTTTTTCATATGAGAAGGATGTCTTAAAGCCTTCTGTAATTACCTGGATAAATAAATACATGCATCTTTGTGATTTCATTCTGGGGGACAGCACTTTCCCCCCCCCCCATTTTTACTGCTTTCATAAGTGGCTCGAAATAATTGAGTCAAATCCAGATGTGCTTTTATTGAGTCAAGGAGCATCTGATTTCCTCACAGAATTTACCTAAGTGTGTATCCCACTGGGTAATGGAAAATAATGAGTTAGCAATAGCACAGTTCTTCTTTCTCTGCTGCACAAGTAGCTCTTGTTGCCTACTTAAATGCTCTGCCTATGCATAATTTTTTAAATGTGAAGCATCATTGCTCTTTTTTGTGAAAGAGTTTGTGAAGTTTTTTTGTGAGTTTTTTTTGTTCGGTTTTCTATTTTTTAAATTGCTTTAAAGTGACTTAATCTGGATTCCCATTTCTGAAGAGTTGAGCAGCAGTAACTTTTGAAATGGGGTTTTATCTTTACTCCTACAAACCATGAAGTGTCTGACTAAAGTGAAACATCTGTGCTTTAAAAACGAGGGTGGTTATCTGACGTAATTGCGTTGTTCCTAAAGGGAATCCATGGCCTCTTCCTTGATTCTTCCTTTCATGTTTCGAAAAGCTGGGTGAGCTGCTGGCCTCTCTCAGGCTTTTGCAGAACGCTCTGAGTATAAAAGATGCAGCAGTTGTGTAAGAAAACCCTTCCTGCAGCTGTGTGTGTTTGCTGTCCCAGCGCTATCACACTCCACCACGGTCCCGCTCCTGCTCCGAGTCCGACGATGAGGAGAGCAGCGAGACCCCTCCCCACTGGAAGGAGGAGATGCAGAGGCTGCGGACGTACCGAGCACCCAGCGGGGAGAAGTGGAGCAAAGGAGACAAGTAAGAGAAGCCTTACCCCGGCTTTGAAACGTCCTGGCCTCTGACAAGCCCTGGCTGATTGCGTAGATGTACCACGTCAGTACCAGGATGAGAGGAAACGGCCTCAAGTTGTGCCAGGGGAGGTTTAGATTGGATATTAGGAATTTTTTTTTTTTCACAGAAAACACTGGAACAGACTGCCTAGGGAAGTGGGGAGTCACCATCCCTCGAAGTGTTCAGAAAACTTGTGGATGTGGCACCTGAGGACATGGTTTAGTGCTGAACAAGGTGGTGGTGCCCATGGTTGGGCTTGGTGATCTTAATAGTCTTTTCCAACATGAAGGATTCAGTGATTTCCTTATCCTCAAAGTGGATTACATGGTTTCTTTGGAGTAAAACAATCAAATCCACTAAGCCTTTATTGTTTTAGTTGTATGTTCTTTCAGCAGTTGCAAACTGTGTGATGGATGGAAGTCAGCTCTCCAAAATTCCGGATGACTTGATATTAAATATAAGCTTCTATCAAATTATGATAGATAAATCTTAAAAGGAAAACTTAAAAATATTATATGTAACTATTAGTAAATAATTGCAAATGTTTCTGGTTATTCTTTTTTATGTACTGAGGTGTTTTAAAACTTGCATTTAAATGTGGTTTAAGGATCCTGTAGTTGTAGAGGTCAAAGTCCTGCAGACTGGATAATTAAAACCTTAATTCTCTTTACATGGGTCCTAAAATATGCAAAATTTGCTGGTGTTGGCTGATTATTTCTTAGGGAGAAGTAGCTCTTGATAGTGATGAAATTCTATATCTTAAAATGAGTGTAAGGAACTCAAAGCAGTTCTCTGGTATTAAAGTGTGTATGCTAGGGTTTATGTAAACTTATTTAAAATTAGGTTTAAAAATACTTAATTTATCTAAAGGTTTTTTAAGAATTTGCACTTAGTCTGGGGGTTTATCTGTTTGTTTTCCAGGTTGAGTGACCCCTGTACAAGCAGATGGGATGAGAGAAGTGCATCCCGGAGATCCAGGTCTTGGTCCCACAACGGTTATGCTGATCTAAGCACTGTGAGATACTCCAGCCATCACAAGAAGCACAGGAAAGAGAAGAAGAAGGTGAAGCATAAAAAGAAATCTAAAAAGCAGAAGCATTTCAAGAAGCACAAGCAAACGAAGAAAAAGAAAACATCAGCTTCCTCAGACATAGAATCCTCTCATTCCTTCCACAGGAGGACAAAATCGTCTGGTGATCGTGACAGGAAATCTCGTTCTTCCTCATTGTCTTCCAGGCGTTCATCCAGGAGAGACTGGTCTAAATCTGACAAGGAAGACCAGAGCTTGTCGTCTTTATCAAGCAGAGGGTCTCGATCGTACTACAGGTCCAGATCCAGGTCAAGATCTAAATCAAGATCTTACTCCAGAAGAAGTTCTAGATCAAGATCAGCCTCTAAATCATCGCGATCTCGAAGTAGGTCACGGTCAAGTTCTAACCCCAGGCAGCAAAAGACTGTTCCCAACTCGCCACGAAATATTTCAGCACGGTTAAACGACACTAAGTTGACCAAGACTGCTGAGCCTGTCCGAGCAGTGATACTGCCCAGTGACAAGGTTATCGTGCCACCAGTCATCCCAGAAAACCTCCCTGTCATACCCCTGAGTGACAGTCCCCCACCTTCAAGGTGGAAACCTGGGCAGAAACCTTGGAAGCCATCGTATGAGCGAATTCAGGAGATGAAAGCTAAAACAACCCACTTAATTCCCACCCAAACTAATTACAATTTGGTGGTTGTTAAGGAGGCTAACACTTCATCCTCCTATCGCAAGCGGGAGAGGAGCTCCGAGAGCGATCGGAGCGGTTATTCCAAAGGCCGCAGCGACAGGAGCTCGGAGAGCTGGCAGAGGTCCAGGAGCAGGTCCTCTCGAAGCCGGTCATACTCTAGATCTTACTCAAGGTCTAGAAGCCCATCGAGCTCGAGGACAAAATCTCCTTCTTCTGGCAGGTCACCATCCCCGAGTAAATACCGCAGTGACAGGTCAGGGTACAGCGAGTCCACGTCCGACTATTCCCTCAGTGATGAGGACAGGCACGGGAACAAAAGGAAATCCACATCCAGTGATCCCAAAGCTCGGGGCCTCAAACTGAGGCAGGAAACGAGCTCTGAAAGCACTTTGCCTTACAAGCATCCAAAGGACTACGATGAGTCTTCCCAAGGGTTGAAGGAGAGTGACAGTTTGTCATCCTCGGACTTCTCCTCCGACAGCGAGCGCTCTGCCAAAGTCAAAGCGGTCCAAGAAAAAGAAGGCCACTTTCCATTAGAAGGGGATGCTGAGAAACAGGATAAAAACAGCTTAAGTTCTGAGAGGAGGGAGGAGAAAGCCAAGGGTGAGCGGGATTCTGATCACTCTAAAAAGAAAGCAGCTAAGGAGAAATGCTCGGAGCAACCCGGGGGTGTTGCAAAGACTAAACGTAAATCCTACTCAGGTAGCAAATGGGACTCGGAGTCGAATTCCGAAAGAGGAGAGGCAAAGCGTAATAGGGGGGATTCCAGACCCTCCTCTGGGAAGGAAGAAGGAGAGGCCACCTCAGGGTCTGACACAGAGCTTAGTGTTACCAAAAGGATAAAAAAACAATCCAATTCCTCAGAGGGCTTCTTGGGTTCTGACTGCGCGTGGAAGACAAGCAAACAGTTGTCATCTTCTGAATCTGAGAGTTCTTGTTCCAGCTCAGCAGACACTCGAGGCAAGTCGAAAAAACACAAACACGGGTTGAAAAAGACTCCTAAAAAATCACATTCCAAAAAAGCAAAGGAAAAATCGAAAGGCAAAAAGGAGAAAAAACACAAAGTCCAGAAAAGAAAAGAAATGTTCCATTGGCAGCCCCCCCTTGAGTTCGGGGAAGAAGAGGATGATGAGATAAATGAAAAGCCGGTTACCAAGGATGATAAAAAAGAAAAGCAGCTTAGCAGGGACATAAAGGATAAAAAACAAGTTTATGAAAAGGATGAAATAGTCACAGATAAAATGGGAAATGGTGAAAAGTCGTGTGTGAATGAAAACCTTTCAGATAAAAACGCCGCATGTGGGGCCTCGCCAGATCGCAGCAACCTTAATAAAGAGCCCATTGAAACAAGCACTTCAACTGGTATTTTAAACTCAGGAATAAACGTGGCTGCCTGCAAGAGTGAGATTAAACAAGCTGAAGAAAATAACCAGAATGGGTTGGAAGATGTTATTCAGACAGATGACAACATGGAGATTTGTACTCCGGAGCGTAACTCGCCGGGGAAGGTGGATGTGAATGTTTTGTCTCCTGTCGTTCTCACTGCTAAACCTTTAAGTGCTGATGTAAAAAAAGAGTTACAGGTTGAGACCCCTGAGCAAGATGCTGTCAAACTGGGAAACAACATAAGAGACTTTATTAATATTAAAGAAGAAAAAGAAACGGGAAGGCAAGAGAATAACTCTGCCCCTGTGTCTGGTGCTAAAGACTGTAGTTTAAAAAGTGACATTTCTGAAAATACACCAAGCAATATGATAGACAATAAATGGAAGCCTTTGCAAGGTGTTGGTAACTTAAAACCAGCAACAATTAGTATGACCACAGAAGTTAAAAATGTAGCATCAGCACCAGAGCCTAAACCAGCAGGTTTAAGAATTGAAATAAAAGCAAAAAATAAAGTAAGGCCTGGGTCCCTTTTCGATGAAGTGAGGAAAACAGCCCGGCTAAATCGTCGGCCAAGGAACCAAGAAAGTTCCAGTGAGGAGGAATCTCCAAGCAGAGATGACAACAGCCCTTCCAGGAGTCTCAGCAGGTCACGAAGTAAATCTGAGTCCAAATCCAGACACAGAACAAGGTCCATATCCTACAGTCACTCAAGAAGTCGATCCCGAAGTTCTACATACTCGTATAGGTGAGAAGCTTGTGCTGCTCCCACAGCCAGCCTTGGTAAATAGAATGTTCTTGTATCTTCAAGGAATGTTTTTCAGGTTGTGGTTTTTGTTTTTTAACAGTCCTGTATTATAGAACCACAGAGTGGTTTGGGTTGGAAGGGACCTTAAAGACCATCCAGTTCCACCCCCTGCCATGGGCACCTTCCACTATCCCAGGGTGCTCCGAGTCCCATCTAACCTGGTTTTGGACAGTGCCAGGAATCCCAGGGCAGCCACAGCTTCTCTGGGCACCCTGTGCCAGTTGAAGTGTCCTCCTTGTTCTGTCACTCCAGGCCCTTGTCCAAAGTTCCTCTCCAGCTCTCCTGGAGTCCCTTTAGTCCCTGGAAAAGGCTCTGAGCTCTTCCTGGAGCCATCCCTTCTCCAGGAGAACAGCCCCAGCTCTCCCAGCCTGGCTCCAGAGCAGAGGGGCTCCCACCCTTGGATTAGCTCAGTGTCCGTATCATCTAGCAAGTATGGAATAAATATTTAGCTAGAAAGCTGAAGATTCATAACTTCTGGTTCCCATTTTCTGCTGCTCCTCTCCTCAGTTGTGTACTCTCTTGGTGTCCTTGGTTGCAGGTCCAGGAGCTACTCGAGGAGCCGGAGCCGGGGCTGGTACAGCAGGGATCGCTCCAGGAGCCGCAGCAGCTCCTACCACAGCTACAAGAGCCGTAGGTGAGTTCAGACAGCTGCAGATGATGCCAAATTGTTCTCCTCCTCTTGTTCAGCCTCTCCCCTGCTCTCTTCAGCACTTTTGCTTTCTGTTGACTAAAAATCCCCTTTTTTTTGTCAAAAATCAGTCGGAGCTACAGCAGGAGCCGATCCAGGAGCAGTTCCTATGGTCACCACAGTCGATCCAGGTATGGATTGTCCTTTCATGCGAACTCTGCAAGAAATGTGCTGCCCATCGAATCACCTTTGTATCAGTCTACTTTAATTTACATATCTTTAAAATAGATGTTATTATATAATTATTGTATGTGATACTATTATATTTTGTACATACTACCTATTTTATTATGCGTACTGTAATACAAATGCATATCTAAATACAGATTTATTTATAAAAATACTTTAAGATTAGTTCTATCTCACAGAATCCCAGAATGGTTTGAGTTAGAAACCATTAATAATCCAGTTCCAGCTCCCTGCCATGGACAGGGGCACCTTCCCCTAGACCAGGGTGCTCCAAGCCCCATCCTACCTGGCCTTGGAGACCTCCAGGGATCTGTAGTGCGTAAAACTAATATTATAATATTATGATGGCAACTTGAATCAAAGCAAAATGAACACAAGACACTTCCAAAAGCTGAAAATACTCAAACCATCCTGGCATCACAGTTGCAGGTAATGCTGTAAGTAGTAGTGAACACATTTGCTTTTGTTTTTCTAAATAAAATTGAGTTATAAATGGAATCACTTTGCTTGCTTTCAGAAGTATCAGCAAACAAGAATTTTACTAGAAAAAAAGAGAAAGCACAAAACTTTATAAATGCTTAGTATGTCCTTCCTAATAAAATTTGAGATTTTTAGTTATTTTGATGATTGTTGTTGTGTTAAAACCTTTATAAAGTGTAGAATTGTTTGCCACATCCTTGAAAGTAATTTCTATACAGCCCCTCATGCCTCTACATAAATATCCTTTAAACCAGCATTTAAAACAGCATTTTAGACCAGAAATTGTGAATTCACAATCACTTTTTTACCCCCTTTAAAGCAGGTCCTACACCTACGACAGTTACTACAGCAGGAGTCGGAGCAGGAGCAAGAGGAGCGACAGCTACCGGAGATCTCGGAGTTACGACCGGAGATCCAGGTGGGTCTGACCTTGCTTTGGTGCACGAGGATTTGCTGAACACAAACAGAGGATGTTTCACAAGGCCAGAGTGCTGGTTTTTCCTCATAAGAGTAAGAAATACACTCAGCAGAAGTAATCATTCAAACCAAATTCTAATTAAAATCAGGGCGTGCGGGTGAGCGAGGAAGTTGGAAGTTCTGACGTTGCAAATATGAGGATGGGGAAGCAACCAGGATAAGAAAAGGCTGATTTCCAGTTCATTGTATCCATGCATTCAAAATTAGCACAGTTTCCCAGGGAAATGATGAAGTCCCCATCCCTGGAAGTGTTAAAAACCTGTGGAAATGGCATTGAGGACATGGTTTAATAGTGAAGACAGTGGGGCTGGGTTGACCATTGGACTTGCTGATCTCAAAGGTCTTTGCCAACCTGAATGATTCTATGATTTGAGGTTTTTTTAATAATAATCAAGTGTTTCTTAAAACCCACATAGCTCACATGATTTAAATCAAGTGCTCTGTAATGGATTAAAAGCTGCCTGGTACACAGAGAATTCCACTGGATAGTAAATTCTTTTTGGTTATGCTGCAGAAGTGGATTTAAAACAATCTGGAAAGGAAAGTAAAAGTTCTGCTGCAATCCAGATTTAATTTTTAACTATATAGGATGTATTTTGAAAGAATATTTTTACCTGCAAATCTGATGAGTTTAGAATAAATTTTATTCTCCTCAGTCCAGGGGATGTATATAAGTGTAAGTGAGCAAATTTCACAGAGATCAGAGATATGGATGGAGAGTTGTAGATATATTTAATATCACTGATGGTTTGTTTTATATCTTTTAATATGCCCCCTATTAGTCATAAATCAGGTTTCTAAGACTACTGTACGTTTTCATCCTCTCCTCATATGAATCTTTTCACAGCTTTATACCAACTCTTACTGGACTTTGCTCTCACCCATTTGCACAAGACAACTTTCATCTTGTGTTGGGAGGGAAAATTTATGAGATTTAATGAAGAATGTGGAAATAAACTTAAAAACCATTGCTTTATTATGTTGAGGAGCTTCAGAGAAACAGTGTGGGATTAGGAAATGCTCACCTTTCACTTAGAAAGCTTCCCTTACAGGCAGGAGTCTGGAAAATCTCTGAAAGCTTGTTCTGTGTAATTTGAACGTGTCCTGTGGCTTGTCTGAAACCATCTGGGCTCTGTGTTGACATTTGGCCAGATGTTGAGCTTGGAATTTGTCTGGAGGAGCCAAAACATTTTAAATACAATTTCCACACTGCAGACACACAAACACACCTCTGTTGTGGTTATGGGGCCCAATTTTTAAGATCTTCCTTCAAGCAAGAAAATAAAATATATAAATCAAGGATTTGTGAAATTATCTTAGTTGAGAAATGCTTGCAGTGTCAAATTCCACTTGTTGGAATACACTTCTCAGCTCAATTAGCTTTTATAAAAACATTAATTCTGGATGGTTTTTAGCTGTAACAGAGAAAACAAGAAGTTACAAACAGTTTGACTTGAGTTACACAGAGTTTTCATCATATGAAGTTAATGATAATTTCCATTTTGAGTATCCTTTAATGAATCCTTCACTTACAAGAAATACAGTCCTGTGAAAGACTGATGTGTTTTCTTATCTGTGACAATTTCTTGACGTGATGCAATTTTAAATTCGAAGCTCAAACTGCAGCTTTTGGGGCATTTAAATCTTTTTTTCTCCTCACAGGTCCTACGGCTCGGACAGCGACAGCGATCGCAGCTACTCCAACAACAGGAGCCCCAGTGAGAGCAGCAGATACAGCTGAGAACGTTCCTTTGAGGGTGGAAACAGGACTCCAGAATTTTTTCAGTGTTACATTCAAAAAAACTGTTCTGACAGTGTCACAAGTGAAGGTTGTTTGATGAATTAGCTGCAACTTACCTGTTTAACAGTGAACTCAACTCTCTGCTTACAGAGAGAAGGACTGAGCTCGACAGCTGATGTTATTTTTTATTTTTTTTATGTCAAATGCAACTTTTACAAAATAATAATAAAAAACCCAGTTTGGTTTCCTTGAATCAGCTTTTCCAAGCCATGAATGACACTTAGATGCATTGTTGCTGCCACTTTTTTGGGTGCAGCAGTCAGGACTGTCTTCAAGTTTGTTTATAAACACCTTAGGAAAGATGTGCTAGCAACTATTAAACTGTGAAGTCAATTTCTTAAAAAGGCTGCCATTTCTAGTTGATGAAAACGCTTTTTTTTATTGCTGGAAGCTGTTTCCATGCTGTCTTGATTGTTGATTATTGCATTCTATACAGGATACAGGCAAGGAAAACAAAGCCTGCCACTCTGTCTCAATCCCTCCTGAACTGTGATGTTCCGGAATTCGGCTGGAAAAGGTGAGATGATGGCACAGTGGGAATTGTCAAACTGACAAGCAGTGAGCAAAAGTGTGATGGATGAGTTTGGAGCTTAATATCCAACTTGTCTAAACTTTTTATGTTTGAAAGAGGAATTTTGTGATAAACAGCAATGTCCTTCAGAAACTAAAAAAGTGTTTCTAAACACTTCCTGACTTTGATTTCAGTTCCTATTACTGTGCTTGGCATCCTTCAACACATTTTGAATGTTGTAAACCATGAGTGTATCATGAGCTTGTCCAAAGCACTCTTTCAAAAACTGACATGATGATAACTTTTTTTGAGAAAACCAGCCATGAAAGTTCCTTTATAAAACCTCCTTTATAAAAGCTTTGTGTCCCATTCACCATAGGGAATATCAGATACTGATATTGCGGATATTGAGCTACGTCTTGTTAAAGCAGGACTACAGAAATACTGGGATGCCTCATAAAAAGCATGGACAATAGTTTCAAAGTAAAGTTTAGTACCAAAAATTACTCTTAGGTTACAGGTAAATGGTTTGCAAAAAAATAAATAGATTCAGGCTGGAGGCCATTGAGTAATTCTTGCAATATTCTGATTGAGTTGATTTAAAATAATCTGTAAAGTTTTTGGGGGGTTTAGAAAGTTGTGTACTGAGAACCGGATTTTTTAATGGCATAATGTAACATGAAAATTGGGGTCTGTAGTGACAAAACAAATGTGGTTTGATTAGAGCTAACGAGCACTGTTGTACCATAATAGTTTCCATTACTGACTTTCTGTAATATCTGGAGATGCTTTCATTTCCTCATTTTCAAATATTGGAAATGATTTTTCTTAATCTCATCAGGACCCAGTAGCTTTGAAATTAAAAGCGGTAATTTCTCGCTGAGGCATCAATTCCTTCTCTCTTTGATTGAATTAAGCTCCCCCAAATGCAATGGATTTTTTGGTGCACTTAAGAAACATGAAAAGCAAGTTCAGAGGGAGATGGTGATGATTCCCTCCATTTCTGTCCACCCACAGCACGTTCCTGAAACTGAATTGGCCACGGAGGTTTTTCACTTTTCTAGAAGTACCCAAAACTCTGCTCTTGCCCCTTTCTTACACTTAGAGTTTAGTGACAAAGTGTGTGCCCACAACCTTTCCACCTTTTGGTGAACTTCTTATGCTTTTTAACATTAAATACATTTAATATCCAGGTCAGGATACATTTATAGATGTGTTTCTAACAGCAGCAGCCATCTCAGAGTCCTGAGCAAACATTTCAGTGATATTTGTTGTAGTTTCATCATTTTCACTACAACTGTAACTTGTTTTTTTCCCTTTACTAAGAAACTAGAACTAAGGGGTTCATGGTGTTACAAAATATACAAATATAACCATTACTATTCAATACCTATTAGTGAAAATATTGCTCCAGGATCAGATTTTTATCATATTTCAGCTCTGATTGGACTTTTTAAGGCCAGGAAAAGGTAATGGAAATACAGTCAAACAATTAACTGTAGTTATCAAAAATTACTGCACTGTCACTAAAGCCTTTCATATCTTTAGTCAAAGGTTTATAAAGAAATTCCGTCAGGTAAAGAATGGTTGGGGAGGGGTTGAGGGAAGGGTTGGGGGTATTTTTACTTAGTGAAGTCTGTTCAATTGTGCTTCAGATAGAAAATGTCCCCCGGAGCTGGTTTTCTAACGCTGCTCTATGTTTTTGCAATTTTGCTATTCCAAAGTAGTTGCTGTTTGTAAAATAAACTTTTGTACATATCTGCAAATGCTGTTTTCTCTACATCTGGAAAAATCCACGGTGCTCCTTGAAGGAAATAGGCAGGAAAATTAAAAATACACTTGCAGAATCCGCTTTTGTCCCTTGCAAGACTCAGACACGAAGTTGCTTTTCCTTTTCCTGACCTACATAGGGGAATGATTCCTCAGCAGGACTCTGGGTTTACATAAGAGTCATTGGAGGAACAAATATTTTGAAATTTCCAAGTGATTTGAGGTCTGGCCATTTCCTCGAGATCTATAAAAGGTTCCTCTCCTTGGTGAAAAGAAACACTTAACAGAGCTCCACAGAAATCTGGGAATGGGCTGAGCTTATCCACTCCTGCTAAATCTTCTTTCCCAAGTACATGTTCCCAGATCATTTCCTCAGCATGTTGGAAATGTGCTGTGAGTCCATGGCAGCAGATGTGGTGGCTTGCAGACTGATCCATTAGTCTTTCCAGACCTTCTGTGTTCACAGAAACTGGATTTCTGTGGAAATGCTGGCCTTGGCACAAGGAAAAAAGGAATTGCCTCGGGCTGAGGTAAAAAGGACGAGGGGAGGTGGTTCCTTGGTCTTCGGTGTGGTCTGGATAACCTGGCACTGCCTGGCCTTGGAGGGGGCAGATAAAATAGTGGGTGTTGGACACTTGTGTCACAGGGCAGCATAAACCAGCTTGTCATGGAATGACTTGGTTGGAAAGGACCTTGCAAGGGACCTTGAAGCCCATCCAGAGCCACCCCTGCCATGGGCAGGGACACCTTCCACTGTCCCAGGCTGCTCCGAGCCCTGTCCAGCCTGGCCTTGGCCTTTTCCAGGGATCCAGGGGCAACCCCAGGTTCTCCAGGAACCTGTGCCATTGCAGAGAAAATTGGTAATTTCTTCCCCTTGTCTCATCTAACCCTGCTGTCTGGCAGTGGAAGCCATTCCCTGTGTCCTGTCTCTCCAATCCTTGTCCTCTCCAGCTCTCCTGGAGCCCCTTCAGGCCCTGGCAGGGGCTCTGAGCTCTCCCTCGAGTCTTCTCCAGGTGAACAAGCCCAGGTCCCCCAGCCTGGCTCCAGAGCAGAGGGGCTCCAGCCCTTGGAACATCCCCAGGGCTCCTCTGGCCCTGCTCCTGCAGCTCCAGGTGCCTCCAGAGCTGGACACAGCACAGCAGGGTGGGCTGGAGGGGCAGAATCCCCTCCCTAGCAGGCTGTTAAAAGTATTCACCATAATTTCCTTTAAGAACACAAATGTTTTTGATGCTTCCAGAGCTGTATTCCCTGCAGGAGTCAATCCTGGGGATCCCAGGGCTGCTCTCAGGTGCTGCCGCTCTGGAGGTCACGCTGTCACCTTGAGCCAGCTCTGGAGGCAGGGCTGGAGCAGTGCCGGGTAAAAATAGAGTGGTGACACCCAGGCATGGACTGCTCAGGATTGAAACAGGCCTGGAATCCTGCAGGGAAGTGAAATTAGTGCTCAGTTAGGAGTGATTTCATAAAAAGGAAAAAAAAGTGTTAAAAGAAAAAAAAAGTGTTCTAAGCAAGGTTTGGTGTGCAGGTCTGGGGTTGTTTGGGAATAGGTTATCCACAGGATATTGTGGAGTGGCTCTGTCTGCAGTTGCAGGTGAGTGCCTTGTCTCAAGTAAGACAATATTAAATGAACCATCTGCCTCTCCAAGAACTACTGCTAAATCCCAGATTTACAAAGCCACAGCACAAACACACTTTCCCTGCCCCACCTCTGTGCCCAGAGCTTTCCTTCCCACTCTGTCCCTTCCAAACAAGGGCTATTTGTGTCCTTGAGGGGCACGGGACATTCCCAATGCTCTTCCCGAGGATCCCTGGGTCTGTGGCAGTGGATAAGATTTCTGTTCTGGCGTTGTGCGGTTCCTGATGATCCCACTCACAGTTCAGAGCAGAGCACTGTGAGTGTTTGGATGACCTTGAGCTGCACCCTGGAATCCCATCTGGTGTCATTCCCAAAGGGAACGCTGCCTGGGATTTAAATCAGGAGCAGATCAAGCTCTGTGTGCCCCGCCCCTGCTTCACAGCCATGGAAATAATTATTTTTTAGACGGTGGTGAAACAGGAATGATTTTCCACCTGGTACATTAAAACTGCTTACAAATCATCTGAACAATTAAAGGGACCCAGGCCTGAATTTCGTCACATCCATGTAATCCCTGGGAAGTGGATGGGATTGCACGAGTGAAATCAGAGGGCCTGCTGCAGGTTTGGGGAGGTTTTATTTAGTGAAGGTAATAAATTTGTGCATGGTGGATGCACAAAGAAGGGATTGGCATTAATTTGGGATTAATTGATGTTTCTGCTGTGTATCTGTCCTTGCAAGAACGGGGTGCAGCCCAGGGACAGTGATGCCCTCATCTCTGATTTTCCACCTGGAATTCTGTGTGCAAGATTGGGCCCCTCACCATGAGAAACACTGGAGTATGTCCAGGGAAGGGAATGGAGCTGGGAAGGATCTGGAGCACCAGGACAGGCTGAGGGAGCTGGGGAAGGGGCTCAGCCTGGAGAAAAGGAGGCTCAGGGGGGACCCTGTGGCTCTGCACAACTCCCTGCCAGGAGGGGACAGCCAGTTCGGACTCTGCCACCAGGGAACAATGACAGGATGAGAGGGAACAGCTTCAACCTGTGCCAGGGGAGGTTTGGATTTGATATCAGGAAAAATTTCTTCCTGGAAAGGGTGATCAGGCATTGGAAGAAGCTACCCAGAGCAGTGGTGGAATCACCATCCCTGGAAGCACTCAAAAAAAGTGTGGATGTGGCACTTGGGGACAGGGCTTGTGGAGAACACAGCAGGGTTGGGGTAATGCTTGGACTCGGTCTTGGAGCTCTTTTCCAACCTTAAGGATTTTGTGATCCTGACATGGAGAATTCTGAGCTCCACACAGCTTGTGAACACTTGTAGCTCCCACTCTGCCATTGTGTCCCAGTCCTGGCCTCAGGCTGCAAAATTCTTTAATTCATTCCTTCAGACAGGAAGGAGCTGCCCTCCCTCTCGGGGTGTCTTGTTCTTCCAGCTCATGGTGCACCCTGTGAGGGAGGATGAGGAAAATCCTTCCCCTCTCCTTGGTTGCCTTGGCCACCCACTTGAGCAGCATCCATGTAACTTCGCCACAATTAATTTCGGCGAATGAAAAAGCATTGAGGAGGTTTGGGAAAGTCCAAGTCGTGAAGGGGAGAGGACAAGGATTGCTGCACTTCCAGAAGAAACACCTGGCTCTTGGGAATGTGAGATGAATCAATCAGCAGAGGTAGCAGGATATTTGACAAGCAGGATATTTGAGCAAGAATGAGAGCAAAGCCGGTATTCCATTGGGAGGGACTCATGTTTCAGCGTAAAGAAGGATTAAAAAAAAAACAACTTTGTGAAGCAATGTCAATTTTAGATATCATACCCCCTGCGACCTCATTTCCCTTATCCTGAGGGTCTGCCCTGAAGGGACAGATGGGTCCCTGTGGTGTCCCGTGATGGGGGTTGCCCGGGGGTGTCCCCGTGAGCTGCTGGTGTCACCCAGTGTTCCTGGCACGGAGCAGCTGCTGCTCCCCAAGTGCCATCGCTGTTTGGCACCCAGGAAAGGCTGCAGAGACTGGGATTGTTCATCCTGGAGGAGGGAAACTCCGGGGTGACCTCCTTGTGGCCTCACAGTGCCTGGAGGAGCTACAGGAGCGATGGAGGGAGACTTCTCAAGGGCCTGAAGTGACAGGATGGGGGGAAATGGCTTCAAACTGGGAGAGAATAGGTTTAGGTTGGATATTAGGAATAAGGTCTTGGCTGTGAGGGTGGTGAGGCCTGGGAAAAGTTTCCCAGAGAAGCTGTGGCTGCCCCTGGATCCCTGGAAGTGTCCAAGGCCAGGTTGGATGGGGCTTGGAGCAATCTGGGATAGTGGAAGGTGTCCAGGTCCATGGCAGGGGTGGGACTGGATGATCTTTAATGTCCCTTCCAACCCAAACCATTCTGGGATTCTGTGATGATTTTAAAAATCTCATATTCCACGCAGACCTATGGGTTCTTCACCTCTGGCTAAATAGGAATCACCCTCAGCCCACGGGCTCCAGACCCTGGGCCTCACCTCTCCCTTCTTCAAGGATCAGATCTCTCCCTTGTGACAAGCAATTGCTCATTTTAAAAGTGAAAAATTGTAAAAAAAAATCCCAAGGGAGAGGGGTTTCAAGAGGATACCAAGGACTCGATGTTCTCATCTGTGGGAAGCAGGGCTGGTGAGTGGGAGCCCTGCCAGAGACTTTGAGGTGCATGGTGGTTTCTCTGTGCCACCAAAGCCATCATCTGGGACAATTCTCTGCTCCTGAGAGCTCACAAGCTGCTGTGAAGATGTGATTCCTTTCTGGGCTTGGCAGGATTGGTTGTTACAGAAATGAGAGCTGTCTAAGGAGAATTTGGTCAACAGGAGGGAATCTGGGAGTATGAGCTCGCATCATCTCAAACCCAGGCTGCCTGGTTCTCCAGTGTGATTTTTGATTTCAGGAGTGTAGCAATACCCCTCTCTTCTATTAAACCAGGAGGGAAAACAAAGCGGAAAAAAAAATTCTGTTTTATCAAAATCACTCTCTGTAACAACACCCACAAACTGATGGAGAAATCCAGCTTTAGCAATGGATTTCCTACTGACTTTCTGCAGGAAGCTGCATAGATTCCATGCCCATCTTTCATTTCCATGAATAGCTCTGAACTGACACCTTTCACGAGGGGTTTGTGCCAGAGAACATGGCAAAAAGGGACCTTTCCAGCTCTGCAGTTTCCTCCTTTGCAGAGTCAGGATAAACTCCAGCTGTATAAATCACAGCAATTCTTATCCAACCAACCTACAAAGAGTTTTCAGGGCTGATATTGAGCAGTTGGACTGCCAAAACCAAAATTGCCTGAACTACGCACTCTATTAAAAAAAAAAAAATCCAAAAAAGAAATCAAGACAAAACCCCCCACTTTTTTGTTGTTGTTATTGTTGTCTAAATTAAAGCTCCTTTTCTGTTGCATGAGCCCATCACTGCTGGTCACAGAGAGGAAGAGAATGACCTGTTTCCTTCTAATAAAATCAGAGAATCTCAGAATGGTTTGGCTTGGAAGGGACCTTAAAGCCCATCCTGCTCCACCCCTGCCATAGGCAGGGACACCTTCCACTATCCCAGGTTGCTCCAAGACCTGTTCAGCCTGGCCTTGGACATTTCCAGGGATCCAGGATCAGCCACAGCTTCTCTGGGAATTCTATTCCAACCCCTCAGCGTGCTCATAGGGAAGAATTCCTTTCCAGTACCCCATCTAACCCTGCCCTCTGGCTGTGTGAATCCATTCCCCCTTGTCCTGTCACTCCAAGCCCCTGTAAATATTTAAATAGAAGGGAACAGACTGCCTTAAATATTTGGAAAAGGTCTAAGGTGGCAAGGTAGCTCTTGCCCAAAGCTGGTCTTCTCTGCAACAAATAACTCCAAGTCCTTTGATTATTTTGGGGGAGCTCGAGGGGGTTTTGGAGTTTGGGTGAGTTTGTTTTGATTTCTTTTTCCAGCTTCTGTGACTGGTTAACCCCTGGACTCTGGACTCCAGCCCACAACCTCCCCAAATCCCCATATCTTTGCAGACAGCGCACTCCTGGTGAGGATCCATGGAGCCACACGGACCTAAATCACCACTCCACGTGTCCTGCAGGCAGCATTCACCTGCCCTTGCCTGTGGTTGGCTGCTTTTCCCTCAGAATAAGGAGGGCTGCTCATCCCAGGTAGGGATGTGACGCCTCTGCCACGTCCCTTCTCCCCCAGTCCCTTCCCAGGCCATGCTCTGCAGCCCAGCTCCTCTTATACAAGCAGCATTTTGCCTTTGTTTCTCCTAAATTGCAGGCTATTTTTATTTTTTTTATATTTTTTTTTAATTCCAGGCTAATTCTCCACTGCGTCAAGATTGTTTTGAAGTCCCAGCCCATCCTCCAAAGCGCTTCGAGTCCCTCCCGGCTCGGTATCGTTTGCAGCTGTAAGAAGCAAATTTTCTATTCATGCAAGTAATTATTAAAAAAATATTTTGAGCAGTACCAGGCCTGGGACAGATCCCCAGGGAGTCCCGGGCTGTGTATCTCCTCGCTTTCCCGGCGGATCATAAATAACTCCTGCCAGCAATGTTCCCTCCTTCCAGCGCTGCTTCCCTTCGGCTTCGTGTCATCTGTCCCTGCCATCTTCCCTCTTCCAGCTGTGCTGGAGCTGCAGGGATGTGAGCAGGGGCTGGCTGGCATCTTAATTTAATTTGAACTTCAGCTTCTCTGACTTCAGCTGCTGGATTTGGGTCTTACAAAACCGTGGCTGAAGGTGCCCATGGCTTGTTTTCCACACCCACCCTTGGAGCCTCGGTGTTTCTGAACCCCTCTGTGAATTTATCCTTGAAAAGCTGAGCTTTCTACCCTGAGGCACCTCTTGGAGGCCTTCACCCTGCGTCCTTAGGGTCATAGAATTACGGAAAACCTCGTGTTGGAAGGGACCCTAAAAGGTCATCTACCCCCCTGCCATGGGCAGGGAACCTTCTCTGCTGAATATTTCAGCACAAATATCAGCAGTTAATGGGGGATTTTGGCACTAATATAAATTAGACTATTTCTGTATGTTCTTCATCCTGGATTTTTTCTTCTTTTGATTTTTTTAGGTTTTTTTTTTTTTTTTTTTTTTTTTTTTTTTTTTTTTTTTTTTTTGTTTTTTTTTTTTGGGGGGGTTTTTGTTTTTTTTTTTTTTTTTTTTTTTTTTTTTTTTTTTGTTGGTTGGTTGGTTGGTTTTTTGTGGGTTGGCTTGGTATTTTTGGTTGGTTTTTTTGTTGTTGTTGTTTTTGTTTTATTTGTTTGGGGTTTTGGTTTTTTTTTTGGTTTGGTTTGGTTTTGGTTTTGTTCGGGGCATTATATAACATGGCTTAGGCAGGGAAGGAAAGCTCACTAAATATTTTCTATATATGAATATTTACAAAGTAAGATGGTTTCTTGTCTTTCACGTTACCAATTTCACAGAAACCCAGAATGGTT
>VYZR01122507.1:8463-23966 GCA_013400675.1 Oxylabes madagascariensis
ACACCAATTTGCCCGAAGGACTTTTCCAAAAAGCCCATGTGCTCCCCAGACTGTGAATTTGTTAAAAGAAACATGAAAACCCAAAAGACCCATTGTAACTACCCCCTCCTTTGAAACAGTATAAAAATGTATCCAAAACTCCCTGTGTTGGTGGACTACTGGGGCCTATGCCTAGTGCATGAGACTGGTAGCTCACCCCATGCCGACTCCCGGGCTTGGTGCTGACTAAATTCATTTTCGTGCCTCATTAAATTTTATTATTAATTGCATAATAAATTATTATTATTAAAATTGGCTATTTCATTTATAACAGAGACCACACAGATGAAGAGAAAAAGAAGAATTAGAATACAGAATTTAGATGAGAATTCAGTAGGCCCTGCTTCATAGTTCTTTAGGAAGTTATTTTGAAAGTCATTGGCAAAGCATTTTTCCAGTTCTTTCTAATCACCGATTCAGGCAGAATCAGACTCTCAAATACTGACACCATTTTTCCAAGAGTTAAAGTGTTAGTGATTTGGACCTCAAATCCAAACTCTGATCATGAATTGAGGAGGGAACTAATATAACTCTACGTGATAAAACTTATTTTAAAGCTTCTTCGTTCAAAAAATCAGGAATTACATTCCTGAAGTATTCTGAATTAAAGCAATATATTTGTTCTGGCAAGCAGCCCATCATTTCTACAATTTTAGATGCACCTGGATACACAAATTACAGTGAAAATCACTTTTCCAGTAATTTAAAGTATTGCTAAGAATGGTATCAATGTGGAATTTGAGGTCTCAAAAGACTGCATTTTTTTCTTAGATGGCCACAGAAGAGTACAATGTACCTTTTACAGCAATCATAATTAACTACATTTATCCTCAAAAACTAATGCCTTTTAAAATGAAAAATGAAATTAGCACTGATGCTAGCTGAGAGGAAAAATCACTGGAGAAGGAGTTCATAAATTAAGGTCTTCAAAGGAAATTGCTGTTGTAACTTTAACATGCCTTTTTGTATAAGATCTAATATGGCTGTCACCATTCCCAATTTGCAAGTGAGAAAAACGAGACACAAGATAACCAACTCACAGTCTTCGTACAGTGAGTCATCAAAGCAAAGTTGAGTTTCCAGAATCTTGAAGCCCACTCCTTTGTGCTAATCATATTTCAGACTCAGAAAAAAATAATAATCATAAAAATGATACATAAAACCATATGTTATGATTTTTTAAATTTAAGGTGGAAGAAAAGTTTTGTTATTTTGAAACAATATTTAACAAATCAAGCATAATTTTTGTCCTCTTCTTCAGAATATGAATGAGAAAGCAGTTGGGTCTCTGATTAAATCCATTGCTACTTAATTCTATGCATATAAAAACCCAGCTGGAACATCAGCTAGAATGAGGGGTATTGGCTGAGCTGAAGGATCCCCAGTGGTTATCTTTGTAATCTGTTCCTACCATTTTACAGCAGAAGCAACACACCTGCATACTTCCATGGGCAACAACCAGGAATGTAAACATGGGTAAAGAGACAGTTCTGAGACAAACAGGATCTAAAGATGATGTTCATTTGAACATGAGAATCAATGCTATACACTCAATGTGAAAATCATCTGGAACATCACAGCTGTGATACTGCAATAATTAAAATCAGTAGGCAAATGAGTTTCTGTATTTGAATGGGCTACAGTTTAAGAATAATCTTTAGGCATAATTCTTTGACAGTGCCTCTACTTGTATATCTAGAAGTGTATAAGCTAAGAATATGACCAATTGATGGCATCAGACCTTAATATTTACCGTTTCGTACATTTACTTTTCATAGTAGAATTTTCTCAATTCTAAAATAATTATATTAACTCACTATTTTTTCCCACTTCCTAACAACAGATATAACTTATTATTTTCAAAATAATCCCCATGACTGACAATAAATAAAATACTTGGAAAATCAGTTATGGCTAAGGGGGTTGAACAATTAACTTTTCACAATACATCTCAAATAGACATTCCAAATATCAGCAGTTTGATTTTAGTTGGAGAGGTCTCACCCTTCTTCTTTCTTTCCTCTCCTCTCCCCCCAAAACCCCACCTTTTCTTTAGAATGCTGTCACTCTGATCTCACTGGCATTGAATAATCAAATTATAATTATCTTCTCAAGATTTCCAAATGATCACAATTTCCTAGATAGTATGTAGGGAAGACAACTTTTTCTCATATACAGGTATAGTGCAAACCAGATTCAGTTTCAGCCTTCCACTTTTAATTTCTAATAATTTTCTTAAATGCTTCTTAATTAACAGATTTCCCACATATTGTCATGGTGTTGCAAAATGTGGAAAATGTAAAATTTTTCTTAAGAAATTATGTTCTTTGATGTTTCATCTTTGTATACATTCAAGCTTGATCAACAAGAAGGCAGATTCAACCCATGAAACAGACAGCAAGCTCTAAATGATGTCCAGGTGTTAGAAAAACAAATTACTTGTTGGTAGAATTACCTTGTAAAGGTTTAGGTCTGGATAAGACTCAATGATGTCAGACCAATGGGCCGGTAACAAAGCCCAGGAAGAAGGATGTGCCACTGATAATGGACACAAAGAGTGCAGAATTTACAGGCCATAAGGACATTTGGCAGAATGCCCAAGACAAGGAAGAAACTACTAAAGTCAACTCAGAAACTGTGCTGAAATCAGCTCCAGCTGGGTAAAAGTTAATGCCAGCAGTGAGGACATCACAACCACAGACTCAAGGACCACCGACTCAAGAAACCCACTGACGCAAAAGAAGAGAAACACTGAGCATGGGAAGCAAGAGAATAATTATACAATAGAAGATGAATACTAATTAATATGAGAACTACATAATATTTAGCCAATAAAGACTAATCCCTTTGTTTGGTAAAATGCGTAACTAGTGAAAAGTTTTGATAGCAGAGGTGTTTGATTCGTGGAGTACCACCAAGCACAGAGGTTAGCACAACTCTGAAATAAAAAATCAATGCCTCTCTTCAGGGTGTAATTCTTAGTTTGTTGCCCACCAGGTAATGAATCAAATTTTTGTGGACAACAGTAGCATCTTAGGATAAGTCTAAAGAAAAAAACATGAGGAACAATAATGTTTGTCCGTGAAAATGTACTCTTACACCAATCTGAAAGGATGCCAGTGCAGAGATCTGTAACCTCAGACATAAAATTATTTTAATAATTAACCTTAGAAAAATGAACAACTAACACCCCAAATTTTAGAAACAGGCTAACTGTAAAAGAACATTTCTTGCAGGTATATAATTAAATGCTTGTTGTATATGTATTCTGCAATGTAAATAAAATTATTGATATATGGACACTTACTCTTTGATTTTTGCAAGTGTTAAATTTATAAGAACAGATTTTTTTTATTCATATTCTATCTACTAATTTTATTATTCCATACCAATAAACTGAGGATGTATTTCAAGTTCATCAAAATAGTTGAGAACCGTCATATCATGGGTATTTAACTTGCGGAAGCGTTTCAGACTTTGCAGGAACTGTTCCTCAGTATAATGAGTTCCAGCAACTTCACACTCTGGCAGATTCATTATTCTGTTTATAAGGAATTCATCAGATGCAGTCAAAGAAAAAATAAATTCTGTGAAGAAGAATATATTGTTTGAATATATACAAAATTTCCAAAGGAATCAAGCAAAAATAGCAGGATAAAGCAATTTCTACGTAGATGAAAACCACCCTATTTTAATTCCCAGCATAACCAATGCATTACATTTTTATCCCATTAAGCTGCTGTAATCACAAGGAGACAACCACTACTGTTGTTATCAGCCAACAGTTGATGGCATTTTCACAACAAACCACAAACAAACAACCAACCCAGAAACTGAACCAAACCCTACCTTTTTATTAAGAAAAACTTCAACAAAAAGGTGGTCAAGCATTGGAACTGGCTGTCTGGAGAAGGGATTGAGTCACCATCCCTGGAGGTATTTAAGAGAGATGGAGATGTGACACTTAAGGTACATGGTTTAGTGGTGGGCTTCGAAGTGCGGGGTTAATGGTTTGACTTTATGCTCATAGTGGTCTTTTCCAACCTAAATGATTCCATGATTAATTGTTCACTTTTAAATTTGAGGGCAGCAGCATTACATGAAATATTTTTTTAAGTTAAATTAAATAGGAACAGATGGAGTGGTATTTTAGACTTCTTGTTGGTGGCAGCAATATTTCCTCAGTTTATTTAATTAGAAAATAAAACTCCTCAGTTTATTTAAAAAGAAGTCTATCAAACTTACCAGGTATGATTATTTCATTAAATTTAGGCATTTTGCCTTTTGCTCCTTCCTCTTCCTCTTCTGCTTCATCATCTTCTACTAAAACAAAAGTAAGAAATTATTGACATTTACATTTGAAGCAACAATATCACTATATTTGCTAAAAATGTGCCCAGTAAAACACAGGTTTGCCAATATCCAAATTATATTAACAATTGGAAATTAATCTAATCTTGACACCAGTTCAGAGAATTCAGTAAGTAATTCATGTTGCCAAGCACCACAGAATTGTGTCTTGGGACACTAGTAGTTGTTTGCCTATACCACAGATGTATGTACATGAGCACACAATTTTTAAATTCGTCCAATTTTAAAACTGCTGTCTTGTCTTTGACCTCTCCTCCTGCCCAATAAATTATTCTGCAAAAAATACTCAGAACAGTGAGTAGAAATATTTTACAACTCTATGGTTTAAATGGTTTTTACCACTAAGTGTCTGCTGTTACAAATAGTCAGTAAAACAGCCTGTAGAGTATCAGCTGAGCATGATCATTTGCAGAACAGCATACTAAGCTGAACAAGACTGTTTTTTCTGTACCTTCAAACCTCGATTGTAATTTAAACATGAAGATGATTCTTGGTCTTAATGTACAGACAGTGCTTGCTCACAATTTGAAATGTGTGTTGCAGAGCTTCTCTGAAGTCACATCTACTGTAGCTCATCTGAAAAATACACTCTAATTTGGCTCACAAAATATGTACTCGTGCACTGGCTGGAGCCCCTCATTCAGTAGCCCTTAAACATTATGAAGAAATTCTGCTGTAGAGCTTGCTTAAGTGGAGTAGACCAACACTGGACAAGAAAGTATCCTCTATGTTTGTCTATTTACTTTTTACTTTATGAGGAAAGGTAGTCTAAAAATTATCTTGTGCATAAATTAAATAAGGTGCATTACAGTATGGGCGCTGAATGTGAGAAATCAGGCAGGCAGCAGTGTCTGTGTGAAATCAAGTTACATAACTTTCTCACACTAGGCCTGAGAAACTGAGGCCTAGGAAATTGGGAGGAGGGATTCAAACAGTCCTTGGAGAAGGAAAACAACCTTTGCAGGTGTTGTTTGTCTCCTTGTTGTTTACTTGCAAGAAACGGTCAAGAGGTGTGTTTCCTAACTGTCCAATGATGGTCTTGTATTGGTTTGATAGCCAATGAAAGTTTTACTCTTTCAGACCCTTTCAGAACTGTCTATAAAAGATCTTGAAGAATAAAACAGGCTCTCCTTTGCACCTAAGCTCGAGAGTCCAAGTCATATCTCTCACCCTTCCAAATACAATATGATATTACAGTCCCTCTTACATTCTCATAATCACACATCACAAAGCTTTGTTTTGTNTGTGTGAAATCAAGTTACATAACTTTCTCACACTAGGCCTGAGAAACTGAGGCCTAGGAAATTGGGAGGAGGGATTCAAACAGTCCTTGGAGAAGGAAAACAACCTTTGCAGGTGTTGTTTGTCTCCTTGTTGTTTACTTGCAAGAAACGGTCAAGAGGTGTGTTTCCTAACTGTCCAATGATGGTCTTGTATTGGTTTGATAGCCAATGAAAGTTTTACTCTTTCAGACCCTTTCAGAACTGTCTATAAAAGATCTTGAAGAATAAAACAGGCTCTCCTTTGCACCTAAGCTCGAGAGTAAAAGTCATATCTCTCACCCTTCCAAATACAATATGATATTACAGTCCCTCTTACATTCTCATAATCACACATCACAAAGCTTTGTTTTGTATCCTGCACTGCAGTCATTACAGTGCTGATGCACTCAAGTGGTATGGCTCTGGGAACAATAATGATAATGACAACATCAGCAGCAATAAAAACAAAAGCAGCAACAAAACCAAACCAAGCAGTACATACCCTTAAAAAGTTCCATTGCCTGTTCATAGGTCTCTGGGAACCCATCTAAAACATATCCCTGATTCCTACAAGGCATCGACATGAGCTTGTCCCTCATAATTTTAATAACATACTCATCACCCAGATGACCTAAGACAAGGAAGGTTAATAGGTACCTAGTTTGTAGAAACAAGAGATCTGAAATTATTTTACTAACATTTAATACATTTTAATACATTTTTCTTCTACTTAGATCCTAAAAATTTAAATATTTTGAGTTACAATTTGTATGTTATGTATTGTCAGCGATCTATGGAATATTAAGGTGTTGATATAAAATAAAATTACCTTTGTGTTTTCAAGGATATAAAAATTAGTACTTTAATGATCTAAACACGAGTTTAGTTTTATTTTGAATACTACAAACAAATTTTAATAGAAGCAGTAAAGAAATACTAACAGAAAAAATCATGAGAAAGCAGTAACTTTCTATTTGCATTTTGCAGTAAGACTTAAAGATAGTCTTGCAAAAAAGACATGAGGTAGGATCTACAAGTTTCATTTTCAGACAGGTTGAGATACAAATTGGTTTATTTACTTGTCCTACATTGTTGAGAAAATGTATAGAAGGAAAAAGTCAGGTTTAACCCAATTTTTGTCCTTTTGCAAACATTAACTCCAGTTTCCTACTTTATTTTGCTTTGGCTATTAAAAGTCTTAGATATTTATAAACCATTCTAATCATGAAAGTATGTAACTATTTTTAAAGGCATTGTTATTTTAAACAACACATCAAAGCATGCAGAAGAGATGCTGCCATAGATCTCATTACTGAAGTTTCTAGGTGTGTAAGAAGTTCATTTCTTTGCAGATACACAAGATCCTAACCAGGTAAACCCTTACAAACAGATTGCATTTTTAAGGGGGATCACTTTATACCACGTGGAAAATGTTAAGCGCTAAGAAGAAAACTATATGGCATTATTCATACACAGATGGTATTAATATTTTTCAGCAAGGAAAGTTTTTTCAATCTGCAGATTTTAAAATTCTTTCCAGGCTTCTGTAAACAGTATTTAATTTCTAATGATGTATGAGGTTCTTAAATACCCCCCACAATTTCATATGAGCATGCACTTGTTTTTACTAGAATACTTTTATTTTTGCAAGTTTGACAAAGGTATATATTCGTCAGCTTTTTACTTTGTTATGTAAATATATGCTCTCTGCTCTGAGAAGAAAACATGACATTATTAAAAAAATCTGAAGTAGAAATTAAAGAAGCACCAAGATACTTTAAAAATGTATCACTTTACAACTATACAAGGTGTATATTTGCATTCAGTTTGTGTGGACAGATTTTGTTAGCCAGGGGACCTCCAGAAGTGGCTTCTCTGAGGAGCTCATTGAAGCCTCACCCATGTCCAACAGAGCCAATGCCAGATGGCTCCAAGATGGATCTGCTGCTGACCAAATTTAAGCCAATCAGTGATGGTAGTAATGTCTCTGTGACAAAATATCTATGTAGGGAAAAAGTCGTGCAGAAGTATATGTGGCCAGGGAAGACAGAAATGAGAATCTGTGAGTGAAACATCTCTGCAGACACCCAGATCAGCAAAGAAACAGGGGAGGAGGTGTTTCATGTGCCAAAGCAAAGATCCACCTGCAGGCTGTGGTGCAGGCCGTGGTGAGCAGGCTGTCACCATGCAGCCCGTGGAGGTCCAGGGGAGAGCTGAGATCCACCTACAGCCATGGAGGAGGCCCACTCGGGAGTAGGTGGGTGTCCAAAAGAAGGCTGTGATCCCACGGGAAGCCCACACTGGAGCAGACTCCTGGCAGGACCTGTAGACCCATGAAGAGGAGCCCGCTCTACAGCAGGTTTGCTGCCTGGACTTGTGACCCTGTGGGGGACCTGTGCTGGAGCAGCCTGTGCCCGAAGGACTGCGTCCTGTGGAAGGGCCCCACAATGGAGCAGTTCATAAAAACTGTAATCCATGGGAAGGACTGACACTGAAGAAGTTCGTGAAGGACTGTCTCCTGTGTGAGGGACCCCACACTGGAGCCAGGAAAAGACTCCTCTCCCTGAGGAGGAAGCAGCAGCAGAAACAACATGTGATGAACTGTCCATAACCCCTATTCTCTGTCTCCCTGTGCTGCTGGTGGAAGTAGAGAATCATGAATAAAATTAATTTCAGGAGAGAAGGGAGGGGTGGGTTCTTTGATTTTGATTGCCAATACATTTAAGTAACTTTACCAAGTCAGGTCTGTTTTCCTTATGACAGTACTCAGTTTGTGGTCTCTCCCTGTCTTTATCTCAACACATAAACCCTTCACTATATTTCCTCTCCCTTGTCCAGTTGATTCTTGATTTTTAATAGGAAGTGGAAGCCTAGACCACAAATTTATTTCCTGATTTCCATTTGCATAGGGTTGCACTAGCTACCTGAATCCCATCATCATACTTTGTATTTCCTACCTTTATTTTGCTTCATGTTTTCTTTTATTGCATCTAATAATTCCTTTGCTTCTTCAACATTTTCACCCTCCTCCTCCTCCTGTACATCTTCTCCTTCTACTTCTACTTCTACTTCCACCCTGTCAAGTTCTTTAGCCACAATTTGCTCCTGATGACAAGAACAGAAATATGAATTGGCTCAGAAATTCCATAACCAAATTTATTTTCTACAGATGTATAAAATTTATTATTTATTTAGATGTGCTAAAAGAAAAACATAAATAATTCCTTTTATGTGTGCCCATGAACAGTGAGATACTGAGCAACTTTCATTCTCTAAAAAGATTTCAGTGCAACCACCAGAGATGATCAGTATGTTGAAAGATATTTCCATTCTAAAATAATGGGATCATAAGTAATTTTTAAATGCTGCCAAACATGTTAAATTCAGAGAAATTAAAATAACAGGAATATTAGAAAACAGCAACACACCAGATAGGCAATTTTTTCAGAAATCACATCATTTATCCTAACATAATGTAGCTTGTAGTGTTTGCAGAGCTCCTTAGCAATGGTAGATTTGCCAGACGCGGGAGGACCATGAACATAAACTTTGAGAGGCTGGAAAAAAGGATAAAGATATAACATTATTCAAACAGCATATTTTTTTATGTAAAAGGAACAATATTTTTAATATGATTAAAAGGAAATAGCATTTGTACTTAGAACTAAAAATATTTTTTTGGTTTATTCATTTATTTATTTCTTGCTGAATATCTTCTCTATCACTCACAGCTCTTGAGTAATGTAGTTACTTAAGTGAAGAAATTTACTTTTGGAGACAAAACATGCTTCTATTTAGTAGACTTACAGACCAATTTGTTGCGTCTAGTTAATGTTTGAATAATCCAAAGAGATGAAACACAATCCCACAGAAGGATGCATTAGATTAGATAGGATGAATTTTGGAATGTGGTGGCAGATATTCTACTATAAACATGCAATAGTTCTACATCCCAATTGAGGTAGAGTTGCTGTCATCAAAATTATTATTTTGACCTCAAAAATTCCAGATCCATCACAATCTTAAGTGATGTCTAATTTCAGCCTACCTAGCCTGAGTATAAGTAAGTGCAATTAGGATTCCAGTATACACTTATTAAATATATTATGCAATAAACTCAAAATCATACCTAATTAAGTGCATATCTAAATTTAGTAAATCTAACTGTACAAACTCTGCAACAGAGTAGTAACAGACAGTCTAGCTAGCCTTCCTTCTCCTTGCTATCTGGTATGTACTGGTTTTTTTGGTTAGATGCATATGTACTTAGATGCAATAGTTTAACCCAAACACAGATCTGATAATCCTTTCAGAGCTATGAAGGGACTTTCCATAAGTAACTTTAAACAATAGTAGCTTCATGTTTTACATGCCCTGAACTCTTAACCAAAGTTTGAACCAGATATAGACATGCTAAACAGCTTTATCAATACTGGAATGTAAACAAGCATTTTTCTGCACCTTTCAGTAACCTATACATTTGGATACAGAAGTTCTAAATATTAAGCTAACTGAAGTTGCCGAGTAAATTACATAACAGAGCAGGGTAAAATGAAGGCTATATTGCACTGGAATATCCACACTCACTGAATATATACAGGGCACAAAATACTCATCAAACTATTGACTATTATTAAAAAAGCTTAAATAAAAGATACACTTATTGTATTCCTGAGGCAAAATATACCAAGAGTGCCATAAACTGCATAAAGAAACTGGCTTCAGAATAGCAGCTTTCCATCATGAAGCTAACTTGCATTTACAGAATTTCAGTTTTAGGCATAAAGGAACTAAAACTCAGTCATTGTTTTTTTAACTTATATTGCCCCTTATTTAACTTCTTCAATTTAACTTTATGTTCACTTATTTTGCATCTATATCCACCTTCTATGTATTTTTATTTATTAATTTAAGACTTATGTTTATATAACCATTTCTATTGGGGATAAGGTGAGAAAGGCAGTTTAAAATAGTGTATACCAAAGCATTACCAGTAATCCTCGAGTTTGCTTGTATTCTGTGACGACTTTTGCAATGTTCTCTATCAGTCCTTCCTCAGCGACCCACTTAATGTTGAAATTCTCTTTCAGATAAGTAGGTTCCATTCGCAGGTCCACAAACAACATATCCAATTGCTTTTGCTGAGGGAACAAAACTACATTTACAGACTTAAGCTATGAACGTTAAAAGAACAGCTGGAACAAGAGAATAGAATGGATGGGGAGAATAGAAAGAATTAAAGCATTGGGAAAGAAGGTTTGCATACAAAGCAAAGCAAATATTTTAGGCTTTTTTTAAAATATTAATTTTCAATGTATATTTGTATTTGAGTGTTCTTATGATGTATTAGAACATGCAACACTAACCAATTATTCTGTACAATGAAAAGTTTTCATGTAATTGCAAGGAATCACCTCTCGTAAATTTATCAGGTACCATCTTAAAACTATCTGGGTTGTATCTTGTTTATTTCTCCTATGAAATAAACAGCTTACTACAGATAAATACATGAATACAACATAATTTATGTATTCTGTGCTCATCAGCCTTAGCAGCATTGCATTATTAACTTTTTTTTTTTGTCTTTTTATAATTTTGTGTAGGTTTTGTTAGAGTACTCCCACATGCTAAGGAGAACAGTGACATCAGAGATTCAGTGTTTTATTCTTTTAAATGAGGCTGTAACTCTTCAAAATTCTGTGATTTATGATAGCTAGATTTTCCTTCGTTTTTTTTTCCAAATTTAAACTCACTTTAAATATTTTTAAGCATATTTTGGGGCTAAATTTTTCTGGTGAAATAAAGAAAAAAGAAATTATATATTTCATGACATTATACTTTTAAATTTAAATACTTTCCTGAAGTAATAAAAGAAAGAAAAGTACTGACTGTTAGCTCTTTGTTCAGGAATGCATTTTCTTTAGGAACCTTCTCAATTTTTCCTGGTCCAATATTTTTACTGATACACTATCAGAAAAACAAACAAACAAACAAACAAATAAACAAAAAACCAACACCAAAACCACTTAACAATTCAGATTATTAAAAAAAAATTGAACACGATTCCTGTGGATAAAATATGTGCTTTAAATTTTATGTTACACTGTGCCTGGAAAATCAGGATACTGATTTGAAACAGATCTAAGAACAATATTTTAACTTTAATGGTAGTATTAAATAGCTTTTGATTGCTAAGTAACGCTTCTTCCTTAGTACCTGCAATTAAAACAAAAACAAAAACAAAATAAACAAAAAACCCCAAACAAACAAACAAAAAAGCGAAGAAATAACCCAAAATCACAGAAAATTTTATGAAGCTCTTAAATGTATGAATAAATTCCGAGTGCTTAAGATCTATTTGGAGATCTTTATTTTCCCTGCATTTTCACTTCAGGTTCTTGAGGTATTTAATTCCATTAACAATTGGGAAGGGTTTTCAGATCAATGCCACTGATAAGTCTCTCTATATAATTTGCATTTTGTCATTAGACAGAAATTGTTAGTTACTCCTGTAGCTCTTTAAAATAGATTTAAATCCCACTACATTCTATAAAATCATAAACATTTATATAGACCATCGTCGGAGACTGACATATTATAGTTTATGACAAACATTTTCATGAAGGACTTTTGCCTATTATAACAAAAACTGTATTACAAAGGCTGCAGTGAAGACCACCACACCCTGAATGGGGCTCGGACTGAGGCCCCGGAGTGCTCGCTGATGAAGATAAGATAAAGTAGCAACTCGGGGCTGGGGAAAAAGCATACATTCACAGAGCACAAGCCTAACACCTTCTGAGCGGTGACCACAGTCCCAGGGCTATCAGCTGCCAGGCTTCTCACAGACCCTCTCACCAAAAGGTGTGTGTTGGCGGTGGGAGCCGTTTGGGGTGTGCAGCGAAACAGCGTCTGCTGAGAGGCACTGACCGCCCATCCTGCGCTGTGCACCCCAGCTCAGCTGAGGGGCGCTTCACCCGCGGAAAAGCTTATCCACAGCAGAAGGGGTGTCATGGCCCATCGAAGGCCCCCCCCACAAAGGGGTCCCCAGACCCTGCACCAGAGCACTGCAGGATGATGCAACAGCTCCTCAGCGTTGCAAGGGACAGTGTCAAACTGGCCCCCTGCAAGGGAGGCACCGGGGCGTTCCCACCTGCCCTCAGCGTGTATTAACCCACTGCATCCTACACTCTCCGGTATGACGGCCGTGGCGGGGGACCCTCGCCGCCAGTAGTCCAGATGGAGGGGAGCAACAAGACCCTCGGATGGGTGATAAGCTTCCACCTAAACCTTGCCATTCTCTCCCTGTTCCCTCACACAAATCTATTTCTTTTTCTTTTTCTTTCTCTTTCTTTCTTTCTTTCTTTCTTTCTTTCTTTCTTTCTTTCTTTCTTTCTTTCTTTCTCTCTTTTTCTTTCTTTCTTTTTCTTTCTTTCTCTCTTTCTCTCTCTTTCTTTCTTTCTCTCTCTCTCTCTTTCTCTCTTTCTCTCTTTCTTTCTCTCTTTCTCTCTTTCTCTCTCTCTTTCTTTCTCTCTTTCTCTCTCTCTCTCTCTCTCTCTTTCTTTCTCTCTTTCTCTCTCTCTCTCTTTCTCTCTCTCTTTCTCTCTTTCTCTCTCTCTCTCTTTCTCTCTTTCTCTTTCTCTCTTTCTCTCTTTCTCTCCCCCTCTTTCTCTCCCTCTTTCTCTCCCTCTTTCCCTCCCTCCCTCTTTCCTTCTCTCTTTCCCTCTCTCTTTGCCTCTTTTACTATGAAAAAAAAAAAAAAATCAAATTTTTGGCACCAACATCTAACCTCTCTTGGTTTCAATCATGTTTTTGGGGTTTATTTTGAACCTTCAAAGTTCTTTCCATTTTATATACAAAGACTTAGTTTTCTCTGCTCTTCTGGATTTAAACTGGACTGTAACAACATCAGATCAAATAATCCAGCATTCTGGCTTTTATAATGTAACTTAGTGGACACACAAATGAAAGTAAGCATGGAAAAGGCATATATGATGCTCCTTCCAAACACTCTTCTAATCTTCAGCTATTTCTAACTGTAAGTCTTGAGGTGTTTCTTTCCCATGCACCTTTCCAGTCTTCCCCTGAGCTACTACAGCTCCCTGCCCAAGCAACTCTCTGTAGCACCCTCTCCACTGGTGACTTCTTGTCCCCAAAAACTGTTCACTTACTCCTGTCCTCTATTTCACATTTCTACAACCACATACCCATGAAAGGAGACCAACCACTCTCCTTGGGATGCCTACCTAAACCAAAGCACAGGGTTTCATCTTCTAGTGAGCTCCCTGTTTCGTTAAACTGTCTTTGACACAACCAAAAAAGGGCTCTTAGGTTTGATACTTATGTAACATTTGCTCTATCTACATGAGCAAGTATTCTGTGAGTTGACTCTATCACAGTGTATTCAGTCATTCAGACTACTTCTAGACTTAATTTCAAAACTCTTAGAAAAACAAGATATCTTCCACAACATGAAGGGAAACACACAGTAAAGACTGAGTATCTAATCACAGTTCTGTGAATCCCGTAACAGCTCTCCATAACTTTCTTGGGTAAAATTTCTATTTAAGTTAATGATAAAACTGCAAAAATTAGCTCTGCAAGATCAAGTAACTATTTTGTTTAAAGGACAGAAGTCTTAGAGGATTTCAAAGCAGTCTTCCATGTAATTTACTACTCAAGATAATTCAGGAAGACCTAGGAACTTCTACTTCAGTAAAATGCATAGTTTTAAAACCTTACATACACATATACAAAAAACAAAAAACGAAAAAAACCAAAAAAAACAAAAAAAAAAAAAAAAAAAAAAAAAAAAAAAAAAAAAAAAAAAAAAAAAAAAAAAAAAAAAAAAAAAAAAAAAAAAAAAAAAAAAAAAAAAAAAAAAAAAGGAACTCAAATCTCTTACTTTATCAACTCTCTTACCTTCACTAATTCCTCAAGTGTGTGCATCGATGTATCTACTGCAAGTACATACTGAAAGTTTGGCTTGTGGTCTGCTACATTTTGCAACACTCTGAAACATAGGAAGTACAGTCCGGGCTGGTATTTGGAGATGCATCCAGGGCTTTTGTAGTTAAATGCATTTCATGAAACATTACCAAGAGTCTGCAAATTCTTGCAGAACATTTCAGAGCATGACATTTTCATATATATATTTTACTTAATAAAGAAGCTCAGCTACACATTTTATTTGGAAAAAAGTTAAAAGAATGAAAAGCTATATCTGTAGAAGATACTATCTTAGTCTGCTGCAGAGTCCACAATCCATTTCCAGTTCTGTGCCAGTTAACTGGTATCACACTCTAGACTGAGCATGACTTGTCATTTATTAAAAGCAAAGCACCAGCTCAACAGTCAGATAAGGTTTCCAGAAGGCACATCTACTCCTAAAGAAACTGAAAGTTCTGTTTGACTCAGTTAAAAGGGCCCAAGAGTGACCTTAAGCCAACCCACCCAATTTAAAAGCCTCAGTATTGTCTAGTGGATTTGGATTTGCTATCTAGCTAGGTATCAATTACTGCTCAGAGAACTTTTTTTCCACTTACACTGCTAAATCGTGAATATGAATGGTTGGAATAATATTGTTTCCATCTCCAAAAACAGGTATTGCAGGAGTCTCACCAAGCCAACATAGCTGAAAATACAGAGAATAAAGTGAGAAAAAAAAATTACTTTTAACTAGAGCTAAAAAAGGAACATTTGATTACTAGGCAAATCTGTATATTCAAGATTTAAAGTTCAGTTTGTTGAATAATTAATAGAACTGCAGGAAAGGAGACCATTCTTGAGAAATACTGATTGCCAGCCTACTAAAAACAAGAGGGTTTTTTT
>VYZR01122507.1:30017-41168 GCA_013400675.1 Oxylabes madagascariensis
TTTCTCATTTCCCTTAAAAAGAATGCAACACAGGATTTCCTTCCATGTACCTTGTGCTAACTCCTGCCTCGTGTGAAGGACAAACCATAGTACAGCATAGTTTGCACTGAGTGCTGTACTTCACTGAAATACGTACCTCTAAAAGAGGTTCTCTAACAATAGTTACTCTAACAATTCCTCTAATAATAGTTAGTGTCACAAGCCACCCACTAGGAAGGTACTACTTGACGTTACTTGGCTACAGGTAATTTTAAAAATAAGGCAATTCTTAGGGAAGTAGCGTGCCTCATGGCATGTTTAGTGCCGGGTAAGCAAAGTCACGTTCCCGTGTGTTGGTTATTAAAGCCACTAGGTGTCACTTTCTAGCTGGGATCGCCAGTTCCAGGCTGTGGTTGCTTTACGCTTGTTTGCTTGCTTTGTTCTAATAAATTGCTTGAAGTGAGAAACACATCTAAATGGATTCGGGAACTGTGATGTCACGAGAACAGAGCTGGGGGATGAAGAGCTGTTCTGCCTTTGGTAGGCAGATATTTCTCCAAGGATTCTGAATTTGGCAGGATCCCAGAGATTGCGACTTCTGAGAAAAGTGACACAGCCTGAATGCCCTGAATGCCACAAAGGTAGTGATAGAAAACAAAGACTCAAACTCTCAGACTGTTACTGAATTTTAATGAAAAAATTAGTGAGACGTACACTAATGCAGAGAGATGAAATCTTGCTTTAAGAAACAACTTTCATTAAATTGCACTCTGAACACACAACAAGGCTTAGAAAACCTTCTATTCTTGGTGCAAGAGCTTTTTTACCTTGCTGACAAGACTGATGAATCCTAGTGTCTGAGTTCTTTGCAGGGAACAGTAACACTGTAATTTCTCTCACTGATGTCACGTTCCCTAGATACCACGGAATTTAGAAATGAGTAAAGACTGTAAAACAGAAGTTTCCAGTCATCACGGGAAGCCAAAGCTGATTTCATGGGAAGAACAGATGCTTTGGAGCCTTCCTGTTCCAGAGTGCTGACAGAAACCGTCCAAGGGCAATGATACCCATTGGTGCTGACACTGGAGTTCTGGAGGAAAAGGGCTCCTTTTGAAAGGGTTACAGCAAGTAGGTATTGAAAATATTCAAGCTTTATCATGTACTGCTACATATCTGCCCTCTCAACAGATGTTCAGCCTGACAAACACTTAGGAGCTAATTATATAAATACTTTTGGTATGCAGTGATTCAGTGCTTTGGACTAGTCAGAAAAATAGTCAGTAATTCATCTGGGTGTTAAGTGGTGGCAGAAGTTAATACAAGGTTTGACGGATGCTGTTTAAAATTTTCATGTTTTTAACATTGCAGGTGTGAAACTTCTCCCATGGTCTTATAAATCCATGTTAGAACAGTAAAAGAAAAACCAATTTGCCACTGCTTTTTCAAGCTGAAAACCAAATTTTTACTTGTATCCGTACTATTAGATCCACAGTAGAACAGAATATAATTTCTAGTGCTATTTTCTCAGCAGGGCATTAGATGGCAAATGTATGCTCAAATCAGAGAAAAGTTTTTTTCACAATAAACTCTGTTATTAGCTGGATAAGTATCTGCAATAGACATTGAATTATATTGATTTTGGGAGACTCCTAACACAGAAAAAGAATGACCATATGACACCTTCATCATCCAGTGTATTTTGTTGTCTTCTTAACCTCCTCACTACTCCACCACTAATGACAACAGCTTCCATTTTCCTGAATTGTAAGCTGAGCCACTGTTGGTATTTATTTAGTAATAGCTCTTAAATACAAATAGAGGCATAGTCTGTTCTCTAGTAAGATTAATAGTCTAATCAGACCAAAGCAAGAAAAGCTGAAGGAATGGATTTTAAAACATATAAAGTGATAACATATTTTAGCTATTCTGTGTCAGCTCTATGGCTGTGATTTTAAAGGGAATTATAGGGTGGAACAAAAGTTAACAAGGCCTCTGCTGCAAGAGCACAAACTATCCAGGGACATGTTAGGTGTGGCCAGAACATCTAAGTATTTAAATGAGATGTAATACTAACATAGCTGCTGATATTTAAAGACGCTGCTTTTCTTTAGAGCAGTACTAATATCCCATTCCTCTACAATCTTTCTTCCTCAAATCTTTCCACACAGACCCCAGCTTTGATTGTCTCTGGTACAACCAAAGAAACAGATTTTTTTTTAAGATAAGCATGATTTACTCCCTACCTATGACAAAAAAAAAAAAAAAAAANTTTTTTTTTTAAATAAAAATGTTTTTCCCCCCCCAAATAAAAAAAAAAAAAAAAAAAAAAAAAAAAAAAAATTGGGATTTATATTATGCATACACTTGGGTTTCAAAAGACATTCTAGTATTCCCTATGCTACTATATTTTAATAAGAATTTGTATCGTCCATATTTATAAAGATAATAAAATATTCTTAAACCTTATTCAAATGGTTGATAATTTCCATTACTATGCTAAAGCTCAAAACAAGAAGACGAACCAACTTTTTTATAAAAAAGTTCTATACATACAGTTTTCCCGAGTTTTACAACGTGTCTTTCAGCATTTATGTAATCCATAAAGCTAGGATGGGGTTTTCTTTTGCGATAATATTGATCATCAAAAGGAGCCTCAGGATTTTCCTATGAAGAAAAAGATGTGACTGATATACATTTCTTGAAACAGAACAATTTTTAAAGGTCTGGATGGTTAAAGGAGGTTCTTTAAAAGTATTTTAAAATCTGTTTTAACTTCGTCTTCATTTGAAATTCTTCAAGGTTCTGAATTTGGTGCTTGAGGTTCAACATTTTGAAAATGGCATTAGTTCAATTTCAAATTCCACAGTAAAAGATTTTTAACTACTTTTTATATTTAAAAAAAATCAGTTTTTTTAATATATAGCATTACACAAGGTTGAAAAACACTATTTCTGTAACACTGAATTTGAGAACTGCAATAGCATACGACAAAGTGCCCAACATGGCTCCTGAAAATATTTTACATATATTGATATAAAGATATGTCTATTTTAATTATGTATTTCATTAAATATGCAGTTAACATGGGATTTTTTTAATGACTGAAAGGCAGTGCATATTGTGGTTAGCATTTGTCTTGCCTCTTGACCAAGCAACTTCTTATGTCTTTCTGTACCATTATAGCCCAATGCCTAAAGTTTTAAGTCAGTGAATTACATCTAGCAATTTTGGCAGTAAGTAGTAAGTAAGGGTGAAAGAATCCTAAAAACCCACTCACTTTAGTAGCTATCATTGAAGTGCACACCTGAAATATATTGTGTAATTGAATGTAATGAATATTTTCCATTAAATGACAACATTTGGTTAAAAAAAAAAAAGGCTCTGATGTTACTTACAGGGTCAATGGGTTTGGTATTTCCCCAGGTCATTATTGTTGAAATGAGGATGAATAACTTTTGTTTTGCAAAAGTCTTTATTTCGTTATGTAGGGCTGTTAAATGAAAGCAAGAATTTTATTTTAAACTGTATTATTCAAACTGTATTTTTGCTTTTATATAAAGGTCCTGTGTAGACACTCATACCAGTGTTGTATGGGATGTCCTTTTAAGCAAATGCTCTTTGAGTTAACATAAAATAAAGATAAAAAATCAGGAAAGAGAACAAATAGAGAAGAAATTGTAATAAAGAATCAAATTATTGGGAATTGACATAATTGCCACAGAGCTACATATTATGTGGAAAAAATCCCCAACAAACCAATCTAAACTAGGAAATGATTCGTCTTTATTGACTGCTGAAATACTGAAAGAAAATAAAAAACTGGGGGTTTTTTGTGATAGGAAAAAAAAGCTACTGAATGCAAACAAAGTTTATTTTAATATCAAACAAGATAATGAATTTTTTGTTATGTAAATTATTCTGTTGTCTGAGTGTTCATACTATAAAGAGGAAAGCAAAATTTAGTTTAGCTGTCATATAAAGAATGATATTGCACTCTCACCATAAAAGGATTCCAGCTGCTTATTAGAACTTGGGTGTAACAATAAAGATGAAGTTTCCAAAAGACTGTTACCAATATTTTTATTGGACTTTTAAGAAAAATAAACTTAAAATAATTATATAAAATATTTAAACATTCTTTGAATATCACAGGAGCAAAATTTCTACCCACCTCCCAATGCAAATAGATGAGACAATGGTTGACAGTTATTCAGGGAAATTACTGCCTACACAGATGTGTAATTTAAAGAGTTGGACCATTCCATGTCAGCTTCTCTCCCTTCTGAATGTGAAAGTGCATTCCATGGTTCCTTGCTATTTACCAAACAATTTGTGCAGCACTTCTCCATCAAGGAACCCAATTTTATATTAAAGTGAACAATGAATCCCTGAGAAGTTCATTATACATTTATGGCAAGTTTTGATGGCTATATAGAAACCAAATTTCTGTTCAGGTACAGCTATACTAACCAGAAGCAGCCCATGTTGCTTCCTCAATTTGGTTTGCATCCTCAGTGATATTATATAAAACAATTTCACACTCAAGCAAGTGGCTTAACAGTTCTTCTTGAGAAGAAACCTGAGGGAAAAATAGACAGATTCTGTCATTAGAAAAAAAAAATCCTTTTCAAGTTCAATTTCTGGATAGAATGTGGTTTTCTAACAGTAGGATGTTGGAATTTTTCATAAGATAGTTATCAAACTTTTATCTGGCAGATACCAGCAAGTGATGAAATGAAAATTAAATGCTGAAATTTCTAATTTATAGTACACCTTAACATAGATCAAAAATATGGACTTGTAATGGTATTTTAGGATCCATATTTTTAGTGCATTTGTGAGTATCAAAAAATATCTACTGCTTATCCAGGTGTTTCAAACAACTATCCATTGGTAGAAAGGGGAAGATGTTTAAAAATGTCCATTCTCTTGCAAGACAGCATCCTGTAATTTTTATTAAATGCAGATTGTCTGTATCACTTGAGCAAATCCAGTAAACATTTTGGGCAAAAGCAGTGGTTAAAACTAAACATCACCAGCCATAAATTCCTAATTGAACAGTTCAGCTGCATAGACATCTGAATCAAAATTTTCAAATGTTGGAAGAGATTCTTCAATGCAAAAAATAATAATCAGTTTATAAGAAGCAGCTTGAGACAGAGGCAATTGTAGTTTCAGAAAACTAAATCAAGCAACAAGAAATCACATTCATAAGAGCAAGCCTCCATTAGTTTATTAAACTCTGGACAAACACATCTTTATGCAAAGATGGAGGTATTCAGAACAATTAGCAGCTAGTGAAAGCTGTGATTTCAGGGAACAGTTAAGGGAGACACTAACTTTGATTCCAGCACTACCTTCAAAATGGTGATAAAAGACAAAAAGATGAGAGATGCTTGAAGTATAAGCTTTGAGAGAAAAAGAAAGGAGATCTGTGGATCATCAAGATAGATTTTTTTCTAAAGTTATGAAGAGGACATAATCTATTTTCTGTCTGAGTTCCTTCCTTGTACTATTTGCTGTGTCAGATCTAGAAGAGAGGAAGCCAGAGTGCATGCAGGAAGCAGAAGGAATAAAACAGATATATATACAGCTTCCAGCAGGAACAAAAGACCATTTCATTCGTGCAGGTCATTTTACATGACCTGCGATACTTCTAATGTTGTCTAAAGGCAACCTGAAACGAGACTCATACTTACTGCATATGTTTCCTTTGCAAAATGTGGATTAGTACTCTCTGGTTTAGAAAGAGTACCCACTATTTCGTAGACTTCCTCTGAGGCCGTGGGAAGCTCAACATCTGAACCATTTTCATTTCCCTCCTCTTCATCTGGGCCTTCAAGCGTCGCCCCAACAACACAGGTGGACAAATACTGCAATATACAAGACACGTAATTTGTATACAAATATCTATTGAGCCCTACGCAGCTTCTCCTGATCTAGAAGGCGCCAGCACCGTCTGATCAGCCCTGCTTCTGTTGTTGGTAATGCGCTCCAGAAAGAGCTTCCCATTGAAGGGAAAACCTTAGGGACCGGCCAGCCGCAGCTGGGATGTTTTCTCTCGAGTTGTGTCCTACGCCTCGGAGTCGAAGGCGCCGGGGAGTCCCTGGACGCCTCGCTCCGCACCTGGCTCCTCTCGGGCAGGGGTTACCTCACAGGGAAGTTGGTTATCGCCCTCCACAGCGACCAGCTGCTGCCTGAACTCTCCCGACCGGCTTTATCCACACCTCCTGCTCCTAACTCTTTATTTTTACTCCTCATTTTTGCTCCATTTTATCCCTTTAATTGCTCCGGTGCCTCTCCTCAGCAGCTATTTCAGCTGACCCTTCTGCCCGTCCGGCCGAACTCCCCCGGGACCAGCCGCGGCTCCCCGGCGGGAGGAGGAGACTGAGGCAGAAAGAAGCCGCGGCCGGGAGCAGCTGCGGGTCCGCCCCGCGGTCACCTCGCCGATGCTGCGGCCGCAGTAGGAGTCGAGGTGGTTGAGGAAGACGCGGCGGCCGGGCGGCCCCTCCGCCATGGCGCAGCCCGGGACGCGGCCCGTTGCCGCGCGACCGGCGGCGCACGCTCCGCCCGCCNCGCAGTGGGCACCGGCCCGGCCCGGGACACGCGCGGCGGCCGCCCCTCAGTCCCTCAGCCTGGGACTGCTCCGGGCGGGGCCAGACGCGTGTGGTACTGCCGAGACAAAAGTAGATTTTAATTAGGTTATCTGCCTTCCTTTCCGACAGCAGGCAGGCTCTGCGGCTGCTTAGGCGATTCACAGATTAACAGCAACATTAGCAGCACTTACTCAGGGCTCCGGACAATGGAAACAACTGGGAGCTGAAGGAGACTTCCTGAAATTCCCCCTTCTCAGAGCCGCAGAGGTGTTCCTTCCATAGGGGCAGCAATGCCCCAGGACAGGCATGGGAGAGCATTTTGGTCAACCTCAGTAACGCCGAAGTGGTGGAATGACATTGCTGTCCCACTTTTTGGTTAACACTGCAAAACAGTCTAAGAAATAGCACACGTTTTGTCTGTTAACACCTACAAAATACCTGTTTTGAAAGTATGCTTATAATAATCGCACAAAATGACGGTTTGAAGACCTTCAAGAAAAAAAACAAACAAGCAAACCCCAAACAAACAAACAACATCCCCCAGCCCCCCAACAAGAACAACAAAAAACCCCAAACCCCATTACTTCGCATTTTCCCACTTGGACTTCTAACACTCCCAAGTCCTTCACAATCACATACCTTACCTTGCTTTTTCATGACAAACTTCCAGCTGATACAAGTTCGCAGCCAGTTTTTCAAATACTTGACAGCTATTGACAGATTTTTCTAAGGGCACGATGACTTCAGTTCCTCGCTCCCCACTTAGCAGTACCTCCACCCCCCACAAGAAAACTACAACGCACAGGTCCATTTATTTAATTCTTTAGTCATTGAAATTGAACAAGTAAATCAGTTGCAAGGAAAAATATTCAAATATAAATTTGCTAAAGTACATTCTCCTCACAGAGGACTAACCACGTGCCACAGACCTGTGTGCAAAAGAGAGCCTATGAACAATTTTTGGAGCATTGAAGCATACCCTAGGGCAGTGGACTACTTTCAGAAATTTCAACCCAAAAAGATAATAACCATGAAATTAAGGTCTCAAAAACAGAAGCACTAATTACACTTGTCTTGTCATAGTTGCCCACTGCTAACCCAAAGCCATTACAAAAGCTCAACTAGGCTTGTCTGATCGATATGACTAACCTATAGCAGGTAGAAGTCAACATAGCTCTACTGAATATCCCATCATATATCCCACATATGTCACTGGAATCTGTGAAAAACAATAAATCCCTAAATGTGGCTCCAAAAAAGCAACTGCATGTACTTGTCACAAAAGCATAAAAGAATAACGGCAGGATTGTTTAAATAAAGACACACAAATACAGAATAATAGAAGAATACAAAAAGTGTGAATGTCACAGAATGCCAGTTCAACTGTACAAGCATTTCTACCCAACTCTAATTTTTTAAAAGTCTACCATTCAGTACATACTCGAAAAGTTAGAGCAGAACAATAGATTTATAAAGAGAGTTGTATCAGTTTTTAAGTAGAAAATACAAGTTATGTCTTTCAGCTTGTATTAATCTTAGCAAATTTCACACAGCCTTTGGTTTCAAACCAATACAATACAATAAACATTACAGTGCTTACTTTAGTATTCATTAGGAGAGGACACTGTACAATCGAGGGAGAAAATGTGAAAATTGGGAGTACCAAAGTACTGTATTATAGAAAGTAAAGGCTGAAGCAAAAATACTCTTGAGTCTATCCTGTACATCATGTAAACACACATTCAAAATAGTAAACAGGCCTTTCAAGCCTCTTAAACAGTTGTGGTATAGCGTACATATATATAGCATATATAACATCATTTTTAGGAAATGTGTAGCCCATTAATTCTGTGCTTAATTATTCACGGTTCAGACAATACATTCATATATAAGCAGTTCATCTTGTGTATTATTTGGAGCTTGCTGGTTGCCATAGACAAGGACAGATCAATTAATGCTGAGCCTTACTTTTAACTCAGATACTGCCACTATATAAGCAAAGCTCAACTGTTGGAGAACCATCATTCTAGCTACAAAGCTGACAACTTTCAGATTTATGTATAGCAAATCAAGCAGAAATTCTTTGCAGAAGTTTTCCAGTAATTTTTTCATTAACTGGGTAGAGCAAGTAGTCACCTTCTATTTTAAAAAGAAGGCATGAAAATTATCAGTAAGCACACACACAAAGAATTACTACTTATATCTATAACATTCAATCTCTATTTTTTCAATTTTGAATACTAAGACTTGGAAAAGAGACCAAGGTTTTTGAACACGGTATGGAGCAATTTACATGCTCATTTACAATAAAAAGTAAAATTAAGAATTTTTTCTGCTGTTTACCAAAGTGGCTTTTAATAACATTGTGATATATGCAAATCCATAGTAGCAAAATGTTATCTACTTGTTATAACATATAAACATTATATAATAATGTACTAGCATGAAGTAGACTTTAATGCAAGAAATGAAGCTTAAGATGTTTGTAAGGAAGATCTCAGTGCTTCATACTAAGGATTCCTTCTAGCACTAAATCTTCCTCATATTTGGGTAAATCATGACTGACTTTCTTTCTTCAAAGCTTCTAGTCTTTGTAGTATTGCATTTCCAAACACCTCTCGATATGCAGGGCTGAGAGAGTCCAACAAGGAGTAGACAGTTTCATGATATGGAGTTTGTAGTCTGTCATCAGTCTGATCAAAATCATAAGCTACTACCTGCAACAAAGAATTGGGTGGTTAAATTTCTGTGGTGATAATCACCTTGGCACATGTAGCACAACATTTAACTTCATCAATCAGGGTGGTACAGTAACGTAAGAACAAAAAACACTGGATTTAAATTGCAATCTCTGCTTTCTACTATGGAGCTTACTGGTTATACAGTATTTAAGACGATTTCAAATATCATTTGTCCAAAACTCAGAATATTAGTAAAATACATCCTTTGAAAATAAGTCTCACATCTACATGTCTGTAAAAAAATGGCAAATGGTGTGCAAAAAACCCTGTATCGATGCTGTATTATTGACTTCTTTGGGTACCTGAAACTCAAAGATTGACACACCTGTAATAAATTGTTAATTCTATCTTCACCATTTTGTGTCCTGAATAAATTCCTGTTTTTTTATTAACTTCCCTTCTTGCTTTGTTAGAAATCACTGGCTGAAGTTCCCTTTTCTAGAAGAAAACATGGACACCAGGCTTTCATAAAAGTACAAGAGGAACATGTATGATTGTCAGTGAAGTATTTCTCTAGGCACCTTTTAAATATGGTCATTGTTCAAAACAAAGAAGTTTAAGAAATTATAAACAAATTAGTTTACCCTGAGTCCTGCTTCAGTGAGCTCCAGACAGTATCTGTTCCTTTCCCTGGTTTCTACATTGATATATGCCACATCCTCGGCACAAGGAAGGGTTTTTGACACAAACATGTTGCTGACAGCAAACAAAACATCATTTACAACAGCTTCGGCTTCTAGTCTCATATCTTTCACGTCTGTTCCTTCGAAGTCTCTGTAATCAGAATCCTCTTCAAACGCTGTATTATTGGGCAACTCCATAGGATTGTAATCAGTCTCCATTCTGCATAGAGAAACATTTACTTTAGGTTTATTATACTGCTGCACTCAACATATTAACACCATAAAACACAAGTTATATTTTAAACAGACATATTTAACATTGTCCAAAAAAAACAAAAAAGAAAACCATAAGATCCAGTGACTTCCATAACTCATGAAATGACAGTCTAGAGAACTCAAAACCAAAATATTCAGAACAAGGGCTGAAGAAGATTACATGAACATTTAGAAGTGGTATCAGCACCACTGAAGCTAGTTTTTCTTAGCATTCTGTGGTGTAAGACTCTGTTACGATTCAGAAGTCATTAATTCTGCCCTTTGCTGATCCAGAACGCAGGAGGAAAACAAGTCATGCTTGGAAAACGTGAAATCAATAGCTGCAGAAAACAAAAATCTACTGCTGGTGAATTTAAAGAAGACCTAGAAAAGTCTGTGAACTAAATAGGTTATCAGAGACTTTAGGAATTAACGGCAGCTGTTTGTTACAGTCATTAAAGAATAAAGCTCCTGTTCATCTTTTACGCGCAACTGGCGATGCATTTCCAGGCTGCTGGTCTTTGCGAGCAACTGGTACCAACCGGGACAGCCTCAGCGGGGCTGTCACCGCGGCTCCGGCAGCGGCCCCGCGGGTACCAGCGTCGCCAGGAGGCCTCAGCTGACACCCGCGGAACGCGCCTGAGGCAGCAGGGAAAGCCCCGGGACGCTGCCCCGAGAGCTCCGGTAGCTGAGCACTGCAGCCAGGAGGAAACGGGGGCTGCCAATCACGGATCCGCGACATGCGGGACATTCACTCCCTGGGACCCACCGCTTCCTGCCGAATCCCACCTTCGACCTACAAACAAATTCCGAAGAAGCCGGGCAACCGGGGAGCTGGACACCGAGCCGCGCAGCCTCCCGCTCCCACGGACCGCACCCCCGCCGCAGCCCGGAGCGCACCCACCGGCTCCGGCGGGCGGCCGAGGCCCCGCCGCCCGGCCCCGCACGGCTCCGGAC
>VYZR01122511.1:42241-67759 GCA_013400675.1 Oxylabes madagascariensis
GAAGCGTGAAGCCGACACGACATTTGACCTGGAGTGCTTGGAGCATGTTAACACCTAAAATCTGAAAGGCAGTAGTATCTTAACTATTGTGGGTGGTAAGGCTGTCCGAGATGGTAGCTTTGATCCAGTGGTTTCTCAGAGAGATGGAAGCCACTGAGTATGGAAAGGATTCTTTAAGTTAACCCTGCTTCAGTAACAGTGAATGCTGTCATTAATTCAGCTTGCTGTGAGAGGCATCCGACAAGTGATGCTGTGGGCAAAAGACCACAAAAACTTCCATTTGTTGCAGGTGAAAACAAGCCCAACACAGCAGCAGCCTTTGAGTTTCTATCAAAGCCGGTTCACAGTACCCAGTCAGAGTCAGGGCAGTCTGTCAAAATAAAGGTGTTTGCTGATCTTGAGGAGGTTTGTTCAAAAGAAGTAAAGCCACCTGCAGAGGTGGGAGGTGTAGGGATTAGTCACTTAAAGGTCACAAAGGATGTGGAACCAACGCAGCTGTAAGAGAGCAGTATTCCTGTTTCATTCCATTGGATGGGTGAACAAACTCGGGTCCAAGGGAGGAGGTGGATGGGAGGGGTGGCAGGAGAGACTTAAGATGAAAGGCTGCAATCAGAGCTTTGACAATTTCTGCAGGGTAGAAAATTATTCTCTGTGTTTTAAACTACTGGTGTGAACTTGTAAGGACTGTATACACAACCAGCAAAGCTATTTTGCATGTTTTATTTTTAGGTCTTACTTTATCAGTTGAAAGAGCTTCCAACCTTCTATTTTGTTACAGCCATATGGGACTCGAAATAGGAATTATTACATGGCATACCCATTAAATTTTATAATAGCATTTCAACTAAAATTAATGGCCCAGGACAATCCTTCTGAGCCAGAGAGGAGAGAATCTCAAAAATGAGCGTTCAGCATGGACTTATCCACTTCAGTGTCTGAGACTGAGATGAGTTGAAGGGAGATCTTAGAGGCAGGACAAGTAGAATGAAAAGGGAAAAATGGTAGGAGTGGAGATGAATACTCTTGATGCGACAGAAGAAACAGGAAATGGGGAGGGAAAAAAAGGGAATGAAATGAGGAAATAAAGATTTGTTAAATTATGGACTATTTCATATTTATTCCATAAGAAGTTAATGCTACTACAGCGTGGTTCGCTGTTTTTATTAGGTTCATTGGTAGAAAATAATAAACTGGTAGGAATTACACTGGGTAAGAAAATTAGTTAGTATTTTTTTTTACCTGATATATTTTTGAAGTCCTAACTGTTGGCTTTTAGACACCTTTTACAGTTAAGACTTTTTTTCAAAATTAAACCCTTTAATATGAATTTACTGATCTTAAAGATTGATTTTTTTAAACTGACCAAATACAAGCTGTGGAAGCATATGAAGATGATTTTGTATGTGTGCAAAAGGAAAGGTTCTGAAATTCAGATCTTAATATAAAAGTGACCAGCCAGTAATAAATTCTAAATGCTAATGCAGCAGAAGCAATTTTTTGTGCTCTTAAGTGTGAGCTGTTTGAGCTGTACTGGGAACTTTACATGATAAGGTTTTCATTTCTGTCAGTGCAAAGAGGAAGATTGAATCTTGTAGACTGTTTTTAAAATGGCCAGTATCCCTTACAACTTTTGAAAAGTGTGATGTGAATTATTGCTATAGTTCTCCAGAGTTTGAATGTCCTTATCAGATTAAATAATAGTATAACTGTTTTCAGAAGTGTTCTGTGTATACATGTATATGGTAATCTATTACTGTTGTTTTTTTAAATGACCTTGGGAGCAGAAGTATATGGGGTGGGAAGAGAGTAAACTAGTTTTCATTTTAAGTTTCCTGTTTTCTAAGAATACATTGGAAACTTTCTTAATTAAATAATATCATAATAGACAGTTGGAAGATGAACTATGACGATTATATTCAGGTCTTCATATGGTAAGTATGTTCTTAAAATCGTAAATGCTTGACAAGAATTTTCCACCAAAAGTAGTGTGAGCTGTTTAAGATGAAGTTAGCAATGCAGGGAGAGCAAGATCAAACATTTAACCTAATCCAGACAATTAAGCTGGATGTCTGAAGTAGGCTTCACTAACTGCTTAAGGATTGATGTTGAGTGCCAGAATTAATATCTAAAGCTGGATCTCTGGAGTGAATTTATACTTCACACACAAATGTGTCCTGAGTTTACCTTAGGCCATGATGGCTTACTAACATCTCAGGTATCTTGATAAAATGAGGAGCACTGTGGTTGCAGAATTTCAGAATGCATTTCAGACATTTTTTAGAAATTAAAAGTTTATAAACAAGATGATAACGTTTCACACCTGTTGCTGTGCAGTTTTTGAAACTGTTTTTATCTCACAGAGTATCTTGTTATGGGCATGTTCTGTACAATTATGAGGAGTACCATGTAGAGATGTTTTTAACACAGACCTGTAGTTAATTCATTACCAGGTATTTTACAGATATAATGCATAAATATGTTTCAGGGAGAACTGTGAAGAAAAGTACTGTGGTAATTGTAGAGTTTGCCTTGTATTGTTGGCCAGATGTGTTTTCCCAAGAACTGGGCACACTCTCAATCTGGAATTCAGCTTTATGCCAGATTTTGGTCTGTAGTGCTAGACTGTGACTCAGAGCCTAAAATTAAAAGGCTTTTCCTGAGTTTTACATCCTCAAAGAAGATGGTTTTCCAGCAGGTGTTAATGATGAGATGTCTGCTGATTTACAGACATCTCATTGAAACTTCATGAAGTTTTTGAAATTAAGGGTATAATTTTTCAAAAGTAGCAAAAGACACAAACTCAGTGACTTCTTCTGAAACAAAGGCAAGGCTTTAATTTTTCACCTACAGGAAAAAATAAGGCCTTGGATTATCTCTTTTTTAATAAAAAAGCCTTTCAAATATATTGTTGTTTCATGAAAAAAATTACAGGCCCTTTTTTTGCAATGTTCACCTTCGTTAGCACAACTTGCTGACTTCCTTCCTCAGCTGCAGTTCTTCCTACACTCAGAGGTCAGAAAAGAGCAAGATCAACAAGCCACACATCTGGCTGTCTCTCTTTCCAACTGGAACAAAAAACAATTTTTTAATGGCTTTTTGAGTTAATTGTAAACAATTTGGTTTTGGAGTCGCTGGCTTGCAGCAAATGTTTGTCGTAGGCGGATGTAGGGAAAAAGGACTGTGTCCTAATGCAATTCCTCTGTGGCCAGCAAGGAGAAAAAAATCACTTAAAAAAAAAAAGAAAAGGAATGTCTTACTCCTTGTAGCATTAAAGTATGCTGAGAATTTTGAGTGCATATATAGGATATTTCACAAGCTTAAAATATATGCTTTGATGAGGCAGAGAGACAGAAGTACTTGCTCATTTAATTTTTCTGTTATCTTGTATACAGTAGTACTAATTTTTCCACCCCCTTTATTTTCATGAGCTGTTTATGTATGAACAAACTGACAGTAATAAAAGACTAGGGACAAACAATAGGAATAGGGGAAAACTATTTTAAAGTGAGAGTTCTGTTCTAATACTTTTCTCTGATATTTATATTGCTCTTAAAGGCATTTTTCCAGTAAACAATTGTCAGAACCCTATATCTACAGTCATTAACCCTTAATTAATATTTTGAAAACAAATCTTTCAATAATAAGTGAAGTGTAGTAGTTTTCTTACTTTCCCAGTTGCTGTAATCTTTTATACTCTCTAGAATAAGGTAGCATCAGTATATCTAAATTATTAGAATTATCTCTTTTTTAAAGTGTTTAGTGTAAAATAAACATTTGGTGTGGCTTTTATATTTTTACACTTCACAACAGGCTTGTTGATTTGCAGCACTCCTGAAACTTCAACTACTTTTAAAATACCTTGCTGTAGTTTTATGTGTCTTAATTTGGACTCACATTGCTCCCATATTTTTGTTGCTTTGTTTATTAGGTTTGTCATGATGGTTTTATTTCTCATCTGACCATCCTGCTAAATATTTGCAAATGTCTTGATCTGCAAAGTAAATTGATAATGCTGTTTGGAATTAGGCCAAAGCATATGACAAAATTGAATGAAACAAATCATTCAAAGGAAATGTTTTCTATCGATTTGTTTGTGGGAGGTAAAGTGTTCTGTATTATGATTTTTTTTTGTCCAAATTAGGTGTTTGGGTTGCTAATGCCACTTAGTGGATATCTGCCTTAACTGCAGCCTGTTCCAAAGCCGTATCAGGTGCCACACAGCTCTTTATTTGTATATTGGAGTTTTCCTCCTGCCTGGAATATGTTGAGTATAGCATATTTTCAAGAAGCTTAATTATCAGGTGCATTTTGAGTAGTTTATTATAGCTAATTCAGTTTTTTGATTAAATTTTTTAGAATGTAGGAATTCTTTATTACAGAATTTTGAACTTAGAGGAAAACAAGGATCTTATTTGCATATTTAATTTGATTTGAAACATTAAACAACAGTCTTGATCATTTTGCACTGATTCTTTAGGTAAATGAAATATTAATTGATAATAAGATGTTCATTTGGGTGGTTTAGGCAATGCTTTGCTTTAGGCCTTTTGGTTGGTGATTGGGCAAACACTGACCTGGAGCAAGCTGCTAGTTCAAGAGCTGAATCGAAGAAAGTAGCGAGTGCCTTTTGTTTGATGTGTCCCAAATGGGAGTGGGATAGGCCCTGCTGTACTTGGACTTTTTCAGACTTCAAATAACTGCTGAGAGCAGGGTGCTGACAATGCCAAAGCCGGGTGTTTGATCCCCGCATGGGCCATTCACTTCGGAGTTGGACTCGATGACCCCCATGGGTCCCTTCCAACTCCGAATATTCCGTGATTCTGTAATTCTCCTTCGGAAGATCAGGAAGGTGAGATAGACACCAAATGTCTGTTCTACCAACTTCATTGAAAGTTATAGTTTCCTGAATATGTATTTTTAATAAAGGTTCTTTTTTGCTAAGTAGTTGGGATGGTAGTATTAATAACTTAATGTATTTGATACAAAATGTAAATGTATTAAAAAATCCATCTTTTATCTGATACCAATACATATGTATAATACACTATAATCTATAAAGTATGTTTTTTATAAATCTATATAAATACTATAATCTATATAGTATTTTTTTTTTCTATTATTAGCGTTTCAAAAAAAATCTAGTCTATACAAAAAGAACATAATCCTTTTTGTAATTCAAAGGCTTTTTTTAATGGAAAAGGGTTTTTTTCACTTTTGAAATGTGAATTGATTTAGGTCATTCAATTTCGTTTTAGTCTGTAAATTCTGTTCTTTGAACTTTTTTTTTACTTCAGTAAATTTCAACACAGTTTTAAAATATTTCTTAATTTCCTATTTAAATAGTTGTTTATAATTTGAAATTTTCTCAAAAACTAATGGATGATGCCTTTTCAAGGATATATTTATTTTAGATGTGACTTTTGTCACCTCTAAGAGTGATGGCAAGTTAGTTACAAGTGACAATGAAACAAGGCTATGCAAAAGTAAAATGTTAAATTTTACTTTCAACCTAAATATAGTGTATTTTGTATAGTTCCTAGTTCTAGAAGACATGAATTGCCTTTGAAGTGGGATTCAGCAAAAGCAGTAAGAAAGGCTTGGATGTGACTGCCTCCTTCCATTTTTGGTAGCAGGTAACTGGCATTTTAAAATTAGAGATCTAATCCTGTGTACAGTCAGACTACAGAATCATTTCTTCATTCTCAACTTCTAGGCTGCCTGTTGAATTCAAAAGAAATAATGTTAATCCATACTTCTTGAAAAAGCGTAAATAAAAGCAGAGTTTCTGTACAGATTGGACTGGTGCCAGAGCAGATGTGGCACATGGCAGATGCCAGGTGGGGATGCCCTGCTGAGAACCCTCACCAGCCTCGGGATCTCACTGTGGTAAGCCTGAGCAGCCCCCCTGTGCTCTTCAACCTTTGAGTGGAAATGAAAATTCTGATCATTTCAGATGCAGTCACAGTTACTTTTAAGCTAAATTTTGAGTTTCAGCAGGAAGAAAGGGAAAGCAATATAATTTTGTTTCTAATATTGGAATTAGTTCTGAAATGTGGTTGTTATAATATTTTCTGAATTGGTTTGGATTTTGTTTGAGCTGTAAGAGTAGAGGTGAAAGTCATGCACTGGAGCTGGAGCCCATGCAGAAATGCTGGCTGACCGTGCAGAGGGAGGTTGGTACTGTTGGGCTGATTTCAGCTGGTGTGAAATAGCCTTTATTTAGGTGGGAAGGTGAGCTGTGGAGACTGCCAGGGAACTGGTGCACCCCATCTGTAAGGAAAGGCTGAGGGAGCTGTGGCTATTTAGCCTGGAGAGGAGAAAAGTGAGAGTAGACCCCATCGATGTGTGTAAAAGGGAGGGAGTCAGGAGGATGGACCAGGCTCTGCTCGGTGGTGCCCAGCAGTAGGACAAGATGCAGAAACTGATGGACAAGGAAATTCCACCTGAACGAGGAAGAACTTCCCTGTGTGGCAGCAGATTGCCCGAAGGGGCTGTGGATTGCCCAGGGGGGCTGTGGATTGCCCAGGGGGCTGTGGATTGCCCAGGGGGCTGTGGATTGCCCAGGGGGGCTGTAGATTGCCCGGAGGGGCTGTGGATTGCCCAGGGGGGCTGTGGATTGCCCAGGGGGCTGTGGATTGCCCAGGGGGGCTGTGGATTGCCCAGGGGGCTGTGGATTGCCCGGAGGGGCTGTGGATTGCCCGGGGGGGCTGTGGATTGCCCAGGGGGGCTGTGGATTGCCCAGGGGGCTGTGGATTGCCTGGAGGGGCTGTGGATTGCCCAGGGGGGCTGTGGATTGCCCAGGGAAATGTGGATTTCTCTCCCTGGCTGGAGCAGTTCCAAAGCCTGAGGCGGTGCGGTGGCGGCTGTGCGGCAGCAGGGGGCGCTCTCACGCCGTCCCGTCCGCGCGTTCCCCTTTTCCATGGAAAATGGATAATCGATAATGGAAAACGGATAATCGATAATGGATATCGAGCCTTTTCAGGCCTGAGCGCCCCCCAGGGTGGCATAAATGGGTCTGGGACCGGCCACCATCCACACCGGTCAGTCAGCAATACATACACACAGGGAAGTGGGAGTAGGGTGTAAAGTCACTACCATGTATCAATTTTATTGTCTTAATAAAAAGTTCCTGTGCAAATTTCATTACTATACTAGGAATGGCTTCCAGGAGTGATTGGAATTAATTACTGCAGAGCCTGCCAGGGTCAGTACATGCTTTCAATTTTCATTTGCGCTTACAAGAAATCTAATTTTTAATTAAAAGGATGGTTTTAATTCTGTGCCATCCGTAGTAGTCCTTCTCCGTTTGTCATTTTAGGCAAATGGCAGAATTGTTAATATACCAAAAAAAGTTGTAGTGGTTTTTAGCAGCTCATGGTGAGGCACAAGGCTTGTTTGCCAATCAGTGTAAGGAAAACACATTATTTGAAAATAGATTTACTAGGGAATGTGCTTCTTAAAGTATTAAGCACAATGCAAAATTAAGAATCTCTTTGTGTTTACATCATTAAGAGGACTAATGTGCTTGTCTATTCACACAATTTTCAAAGCAGGCTCTCTTGCAGAAAAATACCACACACTCATTCTGCCCTGTATGTCTTAATGAATTGTCTTTAATTTGAAAGTGTGTGCACTAACAAAATAATATCAGAAGGATTAAAATATTTACACAGAATTAATTAAGAAAAAAGGAGGAGTTTCATTGAAATTTATACTTTTCAGTAACTCCTACATAGTTACAGGTTAGACTGGTTTGGAGAACACCTTTTATTCTTCAATATTCAATCTCCTCGTCCCTTAACTCGACTGTGAGAGTAGTCATTGAAAAATTCCAGAGTTAAGCAACTTTCTAACCTGACTTATGTTTAATTTATAGTCCAGTATAATGATTAAATATATTTTCCTTGGTCTTTCTGCTTACCGGTCTATCTACATTTGTGGGATTGATCTGGTTTTATCATTGAGTGGAATAATTTACATTTGTATTAATGGACTGTCTTCTGGATACATCTCCAGTTTATTAAAGTATTTTGAATTACAATCCTATTTTCCAGAATATTTTAATTCCCTTCTAGCTTAGTGCATATTTTAAAAGGGTATTTTCTTCTTCTCTGCCTGTTGCTCATTAAAAGTATTGAACAAAACTAGATCTATACAACAGATACTGTTTAAAAATACCAGTCTTGTTTTCTTTTTGCCAGTAAACTGCTGACAGCTACTTTTTCAGATTTTCAGTGTTCTAGCAAATTTATGGTAGTAAATAACATTTTCTCTCTCCTCATCTCCAATGCTTTGTCAAAGTTCCCTCTATATATTTCTTATACAGGTGTATTGATTTCTGAACCTCTGTTTTGTCTCTCTTGTCCATCAGAATAACCTGTTGTGTATTTTCTTTTCTGCTAAGTTTCCTGCACGCCCTTATCCCTTAAATCAGCTTTCCAAGAGACCTGTCGTTCCAGGTACTTGAGATTACTGAAACTGCTTTTGTGAAATCAGTTTAATTTGCTGTTTTCTCCTCCTCTCTTTTTAATTTCTCCTGTTTCCATCCTTATATTCAGTTAATTCTCCTCATAACTACCATAGAACTCAATAATAGCCTCTAGAAAGAACATTTGTTACTCCAGAAACCTGTACAGGTACGTGGTTAATTAACCTCCTGAAGCTTCTTGCCCCATTCTATTACTCATATGCCTCCATACTTCAGCAGAACCTTCTTAGCACTTCCCTGGGTTACGTGGTCTCTCAGGTTGCTGTTTTGGGATGCTACCTATGTTTGGGATGTGGTTTTTTTTTTCCTCACCCAGACGTACATAGAAGGTTGTTTTTTTTTTCCTTTTTCTGAAATTTTAAATATATTTTGAAAGTATACGTTGTCCTCCAGTTTATTTGGAGTGGGTTTTGATTTTTTTTTTCTAGTGGAAATCTTGCTATTTCCATCAGCGACCTTGGAAGAGCCTTGTAATAGAGCAACAAGTTTTCTTATTTTTGTAATGAGATATTAAATAAGACCACTATGACAAATTTTTAAACTAAAAGCATCAAATCCCTAGAAAAATCCACATTTCATCTTTAATTCCTCAAATCTTGAGCTGTTGGTAAATATTTCCAGCCATAGCTGTCTTAATTCCACTAATGTCAATATCTTTGATTGAATTAATTGTCTGTTTAGTATTTTAAGATGTTCTTCAACTTCTCTTCCCTTTCCTAGGAAACCATATTTTTAAAGACTGCTTCTGATCTGTATCTTATAGATTATTACCCTCCAAACCATAAATACAAAATGACAAAATGCATTATATCCTACATACTGACACATTCAGAGCAGATCACTAGGAAATATGCACTAAGAAATCCAGTGCCTGTAGGATTTATGTTTCACTTACTGAGATTAGGTGTGCTGTTTTGGCAGTTGTGTATTAAAATGAGAAGTAAAATAGAGAAGAAAGGTAGCATGCAAAGACTTATTCCTGTTATCAACTGACACAAGAAATAACTGGAAATTAAAGTCGCTCTGAGGATAGTTTTTACCATAGTTGCTCAGAGAACTAGAACATGATGGTTTGCATCTTGTTTTTCAGACACTTGCATTGGACTTCCTTTGCGTATAATAAAAATACTCTGTGTGGCATAGTCAAGACGACTGAATGATCAGCAGTCATGTACAGGCAGAAAGGACCAGGAACATTTTTTTCTCTGTTTCTGATTTTTCAGCCAAAATTCCTGTTTCTGATTCTTATCTGATATTGATTTTTCACTCATTATATTCACAAATATTGAAAACAGATACTTTCTGAAATGTTCAAATCATTACATTTCCAAAACTGGAGTCTGTTTTAAGATGGCTTATTTCTTTTCTCCCTATGAATTTGGTGAGAGATGATGAGGACAAGAAAACTTTTAAGAGGAAGATGATGGTGTGGTTCTCTTACAAGATTTTTGAGGAACTAAGTCAAACTGCACTTGGAACAAAACACAGTGGTTTTATTTTGAAGGAAGAAACACTCAAACTAGCCAAACCTGTCCTGTATCTTTTAAAGGTGTCTCCTTGCTGTGAAAATTAATAGAGGCTCCGTTTGTTGTGTACAGAGGAATTGTGTCCCTGGATTGTGTAAAGCATCTGTGCAGGCAACGCCATGTTCAGGCTAGGTTACTCTAGTTACTCTATGCTCAGGCAGAAGGATCAAATTGCAGCAATGCTTTCTTGAATTCAAATATATTTTTACTCTAATTACTTAATTGCATTCCATTCTACATTTTTCTTAGTGTTTTTTTGTTTGTCTGGTTTGTTTTGATTTGGTTTGGTTTGGTTGGGTTTGGTTAGCATTACGACCAGACATCAAAATCCAGATATTTTGGTTGCCTGGTTTTCTTTCTTTCATGATGGCTGCTCTGCCTTTATATACTTCGAAAATATACAGAAGTTCTGTTCAAAGTAAATTCAGGTGTGAGAGTTGGCATATAGAAAAATCCCCCTGCTGGATAAGTTTTAGGTTCATCTAAGGTAATTTTTTCTTTTTTTACCTTTTAATTTTAGAGAAACCGCAAGCCAAGCTCTGTAATCCTTGGGGCTACAGATACTAATGTTGGCTAGCTCTTTAAACATTTTATGTTTACTGAAAAACATATTTGTCATTACAACCCATTTATTAATTCCCTTTGACTTGCGTCACTTTTTTTTGTAGGTTTTAATTGTGTCCTGCAATCTGCATATCAGTTAACAGTAAAAGCTCTTGGCTGCAAGTGTTCCTTAACTAGGAATTTTTATTAAAATGGTTGTTCAAAGAGGGAGTGATTCTTTTATCTTGAGTTACTTTCACCTTGAGCAACTTTCTTCTCTTATTCCACTTTTCACTTCTTTATAACTATTTTCTGACTTTGTGTATTCTTGGGGTTTCTTTTTGTCTGTTTATACTTCACCTGCCAAAGGAATATGTGGCACTGATTTGTCTTTGCTTGTGTATAGGTTGCCACTTGGTGCACTTTATGTATGTTATTTCTATTATGAAAACCTTATAAATACAGTGTTTAGAGGCCAGCATTGGGGATAATTTCTTTTTTCTGGAAAATGAATATAGCTTGCTTTCTGAAAAGAATTTGGTTACGTTTTTGTCTTATCTGTGTCTTTGTAGAGAGTACTGTACACAGTTTATTATGTAATATCTTTGGGGGTTTGTGCAATTATCACCTCAACACAAATGTATGAATATTTTTACTTTTTTCTTAGTATTACAGTACATTTTTAAACTTATTTCTATAATAAAGTCCATAGAGAAATAATACCGTTTTTGAAAACTAACTGGATTTGCACAACTGAGACTATTAAATGTCAGTTGTTATATTTTTCTTCATCCATGCAACTGCAGTTTGTATGATTTAAACACTTAGTAGTAAAACAGCTGAAGATAGTAATAACACCATATCCACGCAAATATTCTCAATTTTAAGAAAATTGAAGAGATTATTAAAAAGAAATCTACTGTGGAATTGATGGAAAGAAGTAATAGAAACATAGAAGCATTTAGGTTGGAAAAGATCTCCAAGTTCATGGAGTCCAGCTGTTGACCTGATCCTGCCAAATCCACCATGTCCCTAAACACAGTATCTACGAGTCTTTTAAATACCTCCAGAGATGGTGACTCACCCACTTCCCTGGGCAGCTTGTGCCAGTGCTTGACAGCCCTCTCAGTGAAGAAATTTTCCCTAATATCCAATCTAAACCTCTCTGGTGCAACTTGAGGCCATTTCCTCTTGTCTTATTGCTCATTACCACTTCCCTGTGGTCCTGCTGGCCACTCTATTGCTGGTACAGGCCAGGATGCCATTGGCCTTCTTGGCCACCTGGGCACTCCTGCCTCATGTTCAGCTCCTGTTGCCCAACACCTCCAGATCCTTTTGCTCTTGGCCACTTTCCAGCCACTCTTCCCCAGCCTGTAGCCCTGCAGGGGTTGTTGTGTCCCAAGGGCAGGGCCTGGCACTTGGCCTTGTTGAACCTCATACAATTGGCCTCAGCATCAGTCCAGCCTGTCCTGATCCCTCTGCAGAGCCTTCCTGCCCTCCTGAAGATCAACACTCCTGCCCAACTTGGTGTTGCGTGTGAACTGAATGAGAGTGCAATTGATCACAGAATCATTTAGGTTGGAAAAGAGCTCCAAGATTATCGAGTCCAACCTTTGGCTGAACACCATCATGCCAACTAGAGCGTGGCACTAAGTGCCGTGTCCAGTTGTTTCTTGAACACTTCCAGGGTGGTGATTCCACCACTTCCCTGGCCAGTCTGTGCCTGCGTTTAACCACTCTTACCATGAAGAAGTCCTTCCTGGTGTCCAACCTGAGCCTCCACTGGTGCAGCTCTGGGCCACGTCCTTTCATGCTATCACCATTTGCCTGGGAGAAGAGACCAACCCACCTGGCTGCAGCCTCCTTTCAGGTGGTTGTAGAGAGTGATAAGGTCTCCCCTAAGCCTCCTTTTCTCCAGGCCAAGCACCCCCAGCTCCCTGAGCTGCTCCTCATCAGACTTGTGCCCCAGACCCTTCCCCACCTCCCTGCCCTTCCCTGGACATGCTCTAGCACCTCAATGCCTTTCTTGTAGTGAGGGGCTCAGAACTGGACACAGCACTTGAAGTGTGGCCTCACAACTACAAATCCCCTTGTCCAGATCACTGGTAAATATATTAACTGGGACCGGCCCCAGTACTGAGCCCTGGGGAGCCCCACGGGTGTCCAGCCACCGTTTGGATCTAACTCCATACACCACCACAGTTTTTTTACCCTGTGCACCTGTCCAAGCCATGAGCAGACAATTTCCCAAGATAATTTTTTGCATCTTGTACTTCTGCTGTTTCCTTACAAGCACTTCAACAAACTGTATGAGTGTATATCACAGTGATTGGAACCATGCTTTTGATCTGAGAGATCTTGAGTTTGTTCAAATGCTGGTATATTTTTGAAACCACAATTAATTATTCATGCAGTAAGGTCGATTCCAGTGCTCTAATGATGCTGATGTGCTTAGTACATTTCCCTCAGACTGTGGACTGGATGCCTCGTGTCTCAACACACGTAGGTGTGCCACTAGAAGTTACCATTCTGAGTTATCCATTGCCACTCCTGAGCTTGGGAGCCTCTGTTTCTCCTGAAACTCTCAGTGGAGCTGCTCATGTAGACACGTACAGCCCTGCTTTCGTTAGGGTGATCTAAATGAGGTGAAGCAGTAGGTGTTTGCTGATCCAGCTCATTTTGATAAAAGCCTTTCAGACCATGTACATGTGAGCAGACAGATTTAGGAAATATTATCTGGCAAAGGAGCACTGATGAATTGCAAAGGCTTGAGGTGGTGACTAACACAAGGTTTTAAAGCTTTGTCTCTCTGTTACATCTTCAGTGTACTTCAGTGCTGCTGATGGTGTTGAATTGGTACTGATTAAATTAGTCCTGTAAGAAGAAATCAATCAGTACTGCTTTAGCAATTTGTATAGTACTGTAGCTGTTACTTGAACGTGGTGCAAAACTCCACACTTGAAAATAGTGTAGTTGCTTAAAACAGTGTGCAAAACAAGATTTTAAAGAAGCGTTGAATAACATGATATTCAGTGTTCAGTTAGTAATAACCAGTTTGGGAACACTTCTAAACTTCAAAAGTGTAATAAATATATTTCAGTATACTTTCAGTATACATATGTAAAATCCATGGCAGACTTGAAGGGTGGAATTCTGATTTGTTTTGGGGGATAATATTTTATATATCACAATTCAAAAAAGCAACTGATTGCTTTAGTGGGGTAGAAGGAATTTATTTTCCCATACAAGGTAATATCTCTAGAATATTGAAATTAAATCAGTGAGATTTTAGGAACACAGTTATTTGTTGGAAAACCAGCCTGTGATATTTTGTTCAAAGCTCGAGTTTTAAAACATGCTACTGGATAATAGTAAATAAAATGCAAAATGCTAAATGTACCTTCCTGTTCATTGCTGGGTTATAGTTTATTTATGTCTGTACTACTAACTAAAAGTTGAGCATCAAAAACTAGGCAATGAGCTTTAAAATGTCAACAATAGCTTTAAAACTATTTTTTATATGCTTATGTAATGTCTTAGGGTAAGTTTTAATGATTTGGAAAACAATGGGGAAAAATAAAATGTGAACATCACTGTCAACATGTCATAATTTTTAAAGCATATTTAAAAGTTGGAATTTTGAGGGATTTAGACACTGAAGAGAAACTGCTAGCATTTAGTGATGCAGCATCAGCAATATTTTTATATATGCATTGAGTCTTAGTTCAACATTTCAACTGATTTTACAGTAAGTAAAATAAAATGCTTTCCGGTTTAATGAAATAGAATTTTATGCTCCTACTTAAACCTTTATGATTTGCTTCTGTACATCAGCTGTTATTTGCATTTCTTTTGCAACTACAAGTATATATGTATATATATGGATCTGCTCAGACTGTGTGCCATTAGTTTCTTTGAAATCTTATTAAAATTATCCTGGAGGTGACTTTCAGTTCCTGAGGTTTGGAGTATGTTATCAGAGTTTTTGAGGAAAGACAGTTTGAAAGAGCCAAGCACTGGGAAGCAGCAGGCTGTGCAGAATAGAATAAATAGTTTGAGGCAAAGACTTGTGTTTATTAGCACTTCCTTTAAAGTGAAGGTTGGCCTTTTAGGGTTGGCCTTTTAATTTGAAATTAGAAACTTAGTGTTGAATTGTGAGTTGTACTTGAAAGTTTCTTGGATGCAGATGTTGCTTTTAGTTTGTTTTTTTTAGGAAACCATAAAGAAATTATGTAAAAAATAATTAAAACGTGTTTAGCAGCTGCCTGAACCACATTTTCTGGGTGTCGATGTTGAATATGACTATTTTTGGGGTTGATGTGCTTTGACAATAGATGGTGTCAAACCAAAGCCTTCAGGATCACTGGAAAATGCCGCCTGCATGAACACGTGTGTCTATAAGTTTCTGATAGGCTTCTGTTCCATACTTGTGACCTGAATAGCTGGATCAGTTTCTACACAGGGATTGAAGGAGAGGGAATAAAGTCAAAAAACAAGCTAGGAAATGTAACAAAAGTTCTGGAAAAATACTCAGAAATCTCCCAAGCCGAGATGTGCTGTACTTATTTAAGAAGGATCAGAGGCAGAGCTTGGGCACATGACCTCAAGCTACTCAATGCAAATGAGGGCGCGTATCCTCAGGTTTTTGGCACAAAGTGTTCCTCGCTGTTCGAAGCATGCTGTCAGCTAAAGCAGTTCTGGATGCAGTGCAAGCTTTGGCAGCAGAAGAAATGCTTTGGTGCTCTCTGAAGATTGAAGGCGATGAGGTAAGATATGGCTTAAAAAGAGTTGAAAGTGAAAGAATCCAAGCTGAGTCAGTCATTTCGCTTGTGATAGTGTTACATAATATAATTGTTTTTTTCAAGGTTATGAAAAGCAAAATAAGTGTGTGTACTTTATGGTGTTTCTCCTAGCTGATGCTGATAAAATGTATTATACCAGTGTGATGAAAACACTAAATTATTGAAGATATAAGTTTTAGCACTGTATAAAATCTATTTTGCTCTGTTTGCATGTTTTTTCCCCTTTCTAGCCTAATCAGAAAGTCAAGTTTATAAGGTGCTGATCTTGCTCTGAAAGTAAAAGTATAAATATTTTTCCTGCATGTAATGAATGTAACTTTATGAATAATGGAAAATGTTTCTTTGTGTTTCAATTTTGTATATGTAAGATGTTGCTAATTACGAAGGGCTTGACAGTCTGCTCACTGGATTTGTTCTGGAGAGAAAATTTTGAAGTATTTAATGCAAAACAAAGCCATTTATTTAACAAAAGTCTTGCTTACATGAAACTGCATGTTCTGAACAGATTATTGATTAAATTTCTATCATTTTATGGTATGACTCTGGCTGCTTTGAAACCTCCAAGCCTCACATTACTTTCCTAGGTTTTCCTGATGTAGAAATACATCCTTTATATGCACATAGAAATTAGAGTTGATGATACTTTTCCTACTGTAATGCTTGTGGGAAAACTTGAAAAAAGCTTTGTCTCCTCATATGGAGTATCAACCATGTACATGCTTAGAATAATTTTTTGTGGTCTGGTTTCTTCAGTGGGAAGAGAGTTAAACTGAATCACAGATGAACATCAGATGTGAGCCCCAAGAGCCGTGGTTTAGAGTAATGAGAATATTTCTCTTTGAGACAAAAATCAGTTTTCAATCTGTGTTTTAAATCTAAAATTACATTTTTCTACATCCCTCCAGGCAGATCTCTTTATCCTGATATGTGCTTTTCATGGTTTAATTTTTCTGTCTTCTGAGAAAAAGTTTGCGTTTGACCAAGAAAGCTCTACTTTTACACAGTTTTAGAATAATTTATCTTCCTAAAGACTGTACTGGCAAAAAACCTTTCTTCAAATCTCTTTCCTTTTTATCTTCCATAGAGCCTTGCTTTTTTGAGGACTGGTCACTTTTCCTTTTGGGAGTTATTCATAACTTGAAATGCAAAGAATTCCAAGATGATAAAAGATAGGAATAACAGATAAAAAGATAAGAGTTCAAACCTTCCCTTTTTACTCTCTCTTTTTTTTTTTAATTCATACATACACTTTTAAAAGCTAAAAAGCTTTTTAGCTGTCTTTTTTGATAGAGTTTTATAGTAATATATTATAAAATCTCACTGACTAGAAACAAATAGGGTTTTTTTTTTCCTTATAGTGAGTTATTTTCTTAAAATGACATGGATTTTTGCTGAAGATGTAAGAGACAAGTGTTAAGATGTNCAACCAATCTGTCCAAGTCCTTGTCTCTAAAATCATTTGTTCACTCAGGACTCCTTTTCTCTTCCTTTTCTATTTTTCAGGAACCAAATGGGAAATCTTTTAAAAGTTCTCACTTGCACAGAGCTTGATCAGGGGCCAAATTTTTTCCTTGACTTTGAAAGTGAGCAAAGCTTCTTGCCTGGCTTGCCTTCTTTGCTTATTATTTCCTAATAAACTGCATGTGCTTATGCATCATAAAGCAATTCAAAAGGGATTTGCAAACAAATGAAATTACACTTCAGTAGAATATTGCGTTCTGATATTTATAAAACCATACAAAATTACTTCATNAAACATTTATGAGCCATACAAAATTACTTCATTCTGAGCAGAAAAAGGGGCAGAGAGGTAGATATGCAAGTAAAACCTTACCTTGAATTAAATTCAAAACATTTATGAGCCATTGTTAAACTCACATATGAATGAACTCAACTTCCTTTAACAAATCAAGGTTAACAAAAATTACGATTCTTCCTTGAACGGAAATACATGTTGGAAATAAAAAGATGGGAAAAAAAAAAAAGNATTCATACATACACTTTTAAAAGCTAAAAAGCTTTTTAGCTGTCTTTTTTGATAGAGTTTTATAGTAATATATTATAAAATCTCACTGACTAGAAACAAATAGGGTTTTTTTTTTCCTTATAGTGAGTTATTTTCTTAAAATGACATGGATTTTTGCTGAAGATCTAAGAGACAAGTGTTAAGATGTCAGTTTTTACATTGAAATGGTATTCAGTAATCTGGAGTCCAGCAATTTAGAGAATTAACAAATAGAGATATAGCACTGAGTTTTTTTCTCTTGCTAAGTAAATGAACTTATAAATATCTGTTTATACACTGGGATGTTATCCTGATGTTTAAATTCCAATTTGTTGAACAGAATTATTTCTGTATTTATCTGAGGTCTTCCTCTTTCTGCATATATATCACAAAATTGACCATCAAAATGTTTCTCATTGTCCAGAACTTGCTAAAATGTTGAATATATGATGCAGACTGTGTCAAGCTCTTAGCTGTAGTATTCTGAGTTTACATGTATAACTGTTTATGATTTTGTTGCATTTACTAGGTTTGCTGGGATGGGTAATCTTCTTAAGGTCCTTACCAGGGAAATTGAAAACTATCCACATTTTTTCCTGGATTTTGAAAGTAAGTTCAAACAATTACAAGACAATGAGAGAATCACTTAGCAGCAAACTGAGGGAAAACTTTTAAAATCTGATTGCNAAAAAAAGCAGTGGAGGTGGAACTATTTTGCTTGGTTCGGTGATGGTTTAGCTGGGTTTATAGTTTCTAAAAAGTAGTGAAACGGTCAAAGTGTATGTGCTTGATTGCATCTCTCTTAATTGTATGGTTATCAGTTGCAGAACAGTGTCCCATTCCAGTTGTCTTGTCACATCTATATTTAATTCAATGCTGTTTTCACTTTTGCTGACTACAGTTTCCCTGCATGTACTTCTAGACACTGTCACCAAATTCTTTATAATGGGTTTAATCTGTCTTCATTAAATACGTGAAATGCATTTTGTTTGGAACACTGACAGTGTCTGACATTTTCTCTCTTGATACCTCTAGTCTAAAAAAAAAAAAAAGCCAACCAAAAAGTTTTGAGAAAATCCAGTGTTTTTAAAATACTTTCCTTTTGTAGCATGGTTTAAAAGAGCGTTTCAGGTGATTAGACACATATTTTGTCATCTTGAAATAGTTTTCTTCTTTAATCATTTATTCCTGAATTATTTTCTGAAAGAAGTAACTGACATGCTATGAACGTGTGTGTCTGTGTACACACGGAAGCACTGCTTCAAAAAGTCGTTTAAATACATTTTTAAATTCAATGAAATTGTTCAAACATGCTTTCTTAGATGAGAGCTAGAATGTATGACTGGACCTGTGCACATACCTTAATCTTCTCATCTAAAGCTTAATTACCTCATTATGAAAAATAAGTTTTAAGTTATGAAAAAAAGGTTAATTGGTTAGTTTAGGTTTAGGAGAAGCCATCTATCCCTTCTTCTCTGTCTTTATAATTTGAAAACTTTACTGTCAGTCCAGGATGTCAAACCTCTGTCCAAACCACCACTTAATTTCTTCCTACCAAACTTTTGAGGGCCTTGGCAGTGCTCTGTGGCTTTGCCAAGCTACTGTGAAAGCTTTCAGCTGCTCTGAGCTCATATGTTTAATCAGCCCCATTGTGTCCTTGTTGGCAAGAAAGTGTTCCTGACCCGGGCTGCAGGCTTGGCAGGAAACAGGTGCTCTGGCAGTGGGGGGGTAGAGGTGGTGGTGAGAGAGGGAAATACCGAATTTGTTGCCTTGGCAGTGAAGGTTGTTTTTCTTTCCAAAAGCACGTGGCCAAGAGCTGAATGAAGTAGCCTCTCCCACGGGAGGTGCCAGTCGTTAGGACATACTAGTCAGGCACACCTACCTGGAGAGGAACAAAACTGTCATCTCCAAATTTCAGGGACTTTCATGCTTGTAAGTGAAAGTTTAAAAGTTTTTCTCACCAAATACAGTCCCAGAGGTTTTTAGCGGTGCAAAATCTGCATTGGCTCAAAGGGATGTGACTAAAAGAAGGGCTGTGGTTTAGTGCTTTGGTCTCCCATAATTGGCCATCATAGAGTGGGAAAGGACACTCTGAGTGGGCATGGGTCAGAATCTGGTGTGGGCTTGCTGGACCTGTGGCTTTCTGTGGCCTGACCCGTCAGTTCAAGCTCACAGGTGGACACAGTCACTACAGTTGGCCATTTGGAGGATGACGGGTGTGCTGAGCTGATGTGTTTACTGTATTTATTATTTACATCAGCATCGTGCTTTTTTGTTTCTGTGGGCTTTTTCATTAGCCGGCTCAAAAAAAAAAAAAAAAAAAAAAAAAAAAAAGTTTGCCATCATCTCTTTTCCCCTCCTTTCATGCAGGTGTCCACACTGTCAGTTGCAATTCTTTTTGACACCTAACATTATTCTTCAATCCAAACTGGAAACCCAAGTTTTGTAACTCCATGGTCATACTTGAAAAGACTTGAATCCAGCATTAATTTCAGTTAATGCTGTATAGCAAAAGGAGTTCTGTTTGCTCCCCAGTACTCATTTTAGANTAAGCGGGCTAAAAAAAAAAAAAAAAAGAAAAAAAAGAAAGTTTGCCATCATCTCTTTTCCCCTCCTTTCATGCAGGTGTCCACACTGTCAGTTGCAATTCTTTTTGACACCTAACATTATTCTTCAATCCAAACTGGAAACCCAAGTTTTGTAACTCCATGGTCATACTTGAAAAGACTTGAATCCAACATTAATTTCAGTTAATGCTGTATAGCAAAAGGAGTTCTGTTTGCTCCCCAGTACTCATTTTAGAGTTGGGCAGTTTCTGTGGGTCTGTGTGGAGAATAACATTCTCCATGCAGGTGGAAAAGCCTTTTCTTTGAGGGGTATTGCAGACCTAATGCATTCAGCCAAATTATCCTTTTTAAGGTCTACTGAAAGGTTTAAATAAAGAAAAATAATTTCATCCTTATTAGAAAGTGCACCATATTGCTGTTTTACCCTTGGACCTTTTAATCAAGCTGCTACCTCTTGGGTTTGATTATATACCGCTTACTTTACCTTAATTCCTTCTTACCACTCAGCTTGAAAATAATGCTAGGAAAAGTGAATGCCTGGCAAGATTTGAAAGTAGCAAGGTTTGGGCATCTGTGGCTTTCAGGATTTCACAGCAAATTCTCTTGAAATGGATTTTGTCAGTTCAAGAACTGTTTTGTACTTTAAATGTTGACCTTATTTAAATTAGTTACAGAGAAATGAATTCTGGGTACTCAAACTCTTTCTGTACCGTCTTAGAATTGCCCTTTTTTTTTCTGTTGTCAAATGACTGCTGCCTTTTTCAGGCAACGTAAACAAATAATTCCACATGAATTCTTGGAAATAACTTGAAAGTTAATGCAACAATTTATTTTGAATCTGAAAAACTAAAGCTTATAGATTATTTGGAGATGTCCTTAAGTGACACCAACAGTCCCATGCTCTCCTCAAATACTTTTTATAAGACATTTAAGACGTTTCTCACCTTAATGTGAGCAGGTTCTTTTTTTTTTTTTTAATGTTAGCTAGGTGAATTTCACTTGATCCTAGTTAAATCCTTCTCATCCCTTAAAAAAACTTATTTTCTAGGATTCCCCCACATCCCCAGAAAGAAATTTTCAGTTATTATTCATGTACGATTAAAACGGTTTATTATTAAAACGTGTCTGGCAGCAGAGCAACTGCCTACTTTTCACATAATAGGCTATTAATTAATACCCTTGTTGCACAGGCAGCAAGGCTGGGGATATAATCTGGGAGGTTGCACTCAATTCCCGAGCTGTGGAGTGCCCTGAGCCAGAAACTGCAGCTCTGTCAGAAGGGTGCTGTGTGTCCGTCCCCCACCCACCACAGAGCTGATCTCCCTGGCATGGCACCCTGCCTGGGGCCAGTATTAACAATTTAGTGAGCTTCATGTTATTCTAGCTAGTTTAGAAAGAATGAAATTAAAAAAATCTCGTGTAGCCTGGATAGCGTACTGTGTCTGTCCATTACTGGGGGTTCTTTAATGTATGGAGTGTAGCAGGTTCTGATACCCTCTAAAGTGCTACTCACTGTAGTTATAATGCCTTTGCTCATTTCTAAGTTTTTCTTTTAATTTCATCCCAGATTGGCATGGAAAAAAATCATTGTCATGGTGACAAATCTGAAATAGGACTTCAGCATTATGCAGTTAAATATGTGTACTGCTCTCCAGCTTGCTGGCTGATGGAATTATTTGCCACATTCAGCAGTGGGCATGACAAGAAAAGCTGAAAGCAGAACCCGTGAAAGCTCTTGTTTAACTCACTTTCTTTTGCTATGCTGACAAGGCCAGAAGGGCATGGTATTTTTATGACAAATATGATTTTACATTCACTGAAATGGAAGAACTAACCAGCCTCAGTGGGAATCTTCTTAACCACCTAAGGGTAGAATAAATTTCTTAACTTTTGGCCTGCATTTCAGATTCAGAAAGGGTGTGTGAGGTGGAAGTGCTTCTTCTAGTACTGTCCTTTCTTCATTAAAGTTAATTGCTGAGATATTGTTGCACTTAATTTGATATTGGTAAAGGCATCACATCCTTTCTATATTTAGTTTTGTCCTATGAGTACTAATGTTTTACCTACCTAGAAGTTTCTGGGTTTTTTTTTTAAACACACATTTGGTAAAGGATGAGGTCGATACCTTATATGTTTGGAAGGTTTTCTGAAACAAATGACAGGTATTGTGCTAAGAAAATAATGATGGCCCCACTCTCATGCCCCACCATTCACTCGAAATGCTTAATGCATCCACAAATAAACTGTAGTGGGTCCAGGTTTCCTCTTGTTCTTTGTGAAGTCTGAAGTTCGGTCCAAAACATGGCATAGACCATGTGTAAATGTGAAAGAGACCATGTGTTAGTGGAATGGACGAATTACCATGTCCTGGTTCTTTCTGATTGAGTCAGTGGAAGCATATTTCTCTCCAGAACTAAAATTTTCAGATTTTGCTAGTAGAATCTGTCTATGGGAGATTCAAGCCTCTTCTGACTCTTGCATTAATTTGATACAGGATTCATGTAGTTGTTTGGTTTAGGGTTCACATTAGAAACATTTGTCCAAAGGGAGGTGAAAGAGTTCTCTATTTTGTCTTATTAAAGATAGAATGCTCTGATTGCTAATCATGAGTATTCTAAAAACTCACCCTTGAAATGCAGTGAGTCTGGCTGTTATTGTTACTGAGAGGGCTTGCATTCACCATAGGTTAGTCAGTGGAAGTGATTCCATTTATAAATGGGCTCAGGTTCCTGAAACACCTGCTGGTTCTCTGGTGGTGTGGGGATAAAAGGTGAGCATGGCCAGCCAGTGATTCCACACTATGATTCGGGACTGCCATTTTTTAATTCAGAGCAGAGAAACAAGCTTTGATTTCGTTGGAATAGCAAGCCAGTTTTAGAAGTCAAAATCTGTCATGAAGTCTTGATTCCTTTTAGTTGTTGTTGCTATTATTACTATTGTTAACAGTAAGATGAAATTGTTTTCAAAGTGATCTATTATGGTTATTTCAACTGACCATTTTTGGCAGGATCTTCTTGTAAAATCCCTTTTGAAACATGGCCATGGTCTTATCAGAACATCTGTTTGCATAACTTCTATTTCATAAATAAATGCATGGGTTTTTTTTAAAAAAAGCCTGAATCATCCTCCCTACCTTTCTTTTTAAGCTAAACACTTCCAACATAAATATAAACTGCTTCTGCAAATGCAAGCTAAGCCTGTTCCTCTGGAGCCTTTGCTGCCCTCTTCCTCTCCCTTCCCTTTCTTTCCCTCTTTCACACACCCACCTGCCTCTTGCTCCTACTTCCCCAAGTGCTGGGATATGACAGAAAGTTCAATAAGTTTCAAATATTCCTCCTCCCACTAACTTCCAAAAGATGAATTGGGAAATTTTAAAAAAGATTTACAATAAAGGGTGTTACTAAAGGCCTTTTTGAAGTCCCAAAGTGTTGGGCAATCTATAGCATTTGCATCCCCCTTAAGCACTAATACTTTTAAGGCAAGTAAATTGTAAAAATTAACACAGAAGTACCTTGTAACCAACAAGGTTAAACAAGATGCTTCAGGTGACTCGCACATGCAAATTTTACATTCATGAACTGCTCTAACAAGTTATTTATTCTCTTTTATGTTAGTATTCACTGAAATGTTATTTTCATTAACTTATTTAACTGTTAAAATGCCAATACTGATTTTTATGTGACTCCTGCCTTCCCCTGCTCTGTTGTTGTATGGTATGTAACTGTTTCTCCAGATCACTGCTTTCCCCGTTAAAGTCAGAAGGGTTTTCTGTTTTGCTTCTTTATCACAAGATGGCAAACCCCTTATGGTGTGTACCTGAGACTTCTTGCAGCTTGAGGAAAGAACCAGTCTGGAACGTTAAATTTAATGTGACTGATGGGTTAGTTCAACTGCCATGTCCCAGATGGGATTTTCCTGTGAGGACAGTTTTTCCCTTCGGTGCTCCTTTCTCTCACTTTTTGAAGGATAGTGGAATTTTTTAGTTATGTGAAATATTTTGGCTATAAAACCCAGCTAAGTAAGCCCAGTTTATGTTTATTTTCACTTTTTAAATCAGAGAAAGGAAAACTTCCAGAATAAAAGGGAAGTCCAGTCAGTATTATGTGCCCAGTCTCATGGGACTCATGGTGCCATAGGAATATGGGAAGGGGTTTAAGTACAAGTTGCTTTGAAGCTACAGACAGGTAAATCTCAGCCATTTGTGTCCTGTTCATGCAAAGTCCATAGATGACTTGAAACATTCAAACAAATTATCTGAACCTGAAACATTGTGGAGTGACTGCTTGTTTTCCATGCACTCCAGTGTGAACCAATTCATTTGTTTCTCATGGGGACTGGATAAATGAATCCCATACTGATGCATGGGTAGAAAATTCTGTCTGTTTTCTTAAGGACAATGAGATGACTAAATAGAAAAAGTATTTTTAATATTTCTTGTCTGTTAATGTAGAGATCAATACAGTAGCTTATCCTAATTGATGAGTTTTGAACTGAATTTATGTCATTGCTTTTAATTTAGACAAGTAGTCTTTAAGTTCTAAGATTCAACTTCAAGGCAGTTTTATTCTGTCATAAAAATTAGCATTGTGTCTTTACAAGCTAATACAAATCTAAGGGAAAAAAGTAGTTGTGTCTCTGTCGAAATCTGCTGGGACAATATCATTGTTCCTTCACATATAGACTGCAATCCCATATGTAGGTCATCCAGTCTTTGGTCAGTGCCTGTCATCTTTATGTTTTAAAGCAAAAGAAGACAGAAGATCTCTACCTAATGTGTCAGTGTTCTGGGAATAGCAGCACTCCCTGGTGTCACACTGCTGTGTAAATCCCATTGGAGGAGATTTGAATAGGAAAATTGATCTACTTTCAAATATCTTTTGTCTCAACAATAAAGGTCTACAAGTCACTCACACCCTGAAAACTGATTACTGACAGAGCTGGATTTATTTTAGTGGCAGGAATGATCCCTGACATGTACGAGAAGAAAATTATTTTTAATAGTACTGGATCTGTGTTCTACAAAAGGAGAAATAAATTACCCTGGTTAAGGTAGCCTGGAGGAAAGTCAAAGTGGAACAATATGCCACTGCTTCTTCCATTGAAAGGCCTGATTTTATCCCCAAGCTGCAAGAAAAGTGAGCAATTCTTTGTAATTGAGCCATGGAGCTCGTGAAAGAGAGGGACTGATGCATTATCCTATTTTCTAATAACATTGCTTTATGATACTGCTGCTCTTTAAAATGCTGCGTTTTGAGAAGAGGCATTATGAGCCAGAGCATACAAAAACTGTACTGTTTTTCCTTCCTTGCTATAAAAAGCAGAAGCTTGGATGTTAGCAGAATGGCAGTATAATTGTATATTTGGAAAAAAACTACATCAGAATGGAGTTACACATAGCCAAGCTGGATGTGGTATTGTTAAGTAGAACTGAGTAATCTTGCCATTTGTAGTGCAGCTTCCTTTTGACTCTGTGCATTTTGCTTTTCTCTTCTTAGATGCACAGCCCACGGATGGAGAAAGGGAGGTTTGGAACCAGATCAGTGCAGTTTTACAGGACTCAGAAAGCATGCTTGCAGACCTTCAGGCT
>VYZR01122511.1:69358-98861 GCA_013400675.1 Oxylabes madagascariensis
GTAATTGAGCCATGGAGCTCGTGAAAGAGAGGGACTGATGCATTATCCTATTTTCTAATAACATTGCTTTATGATACTGCTGCTCTTTAAAATGCTGCGTTTTGAGAAGAGGCATTATGAGCCAGAGCATACAAAAACTGTACTGTTTTTCCTTCCTTGCTATAAAAAGCAGAAGCTTGGATGTTAGCAGAATGGCAGTATAATTGTATATTTGGAAAAAAACTACATCAGAATGGAGTTACACATAGCCAAGCTGGATGTGGTATTGTTAAGTAGAACTGAGTAATCTTGCCATTTGTAGTGCAGCTTCCTTTTGACTCTGTGCATTTTGCTTTTCTCTTCTTAGATGCACAGCCCACGGATGGAGAAAGGGAGGTTTGGAACCAGATCAGTGCAGTTTTACAGGACTCAGAAAGCATGCTTGCAGACCTTCAGGCTTACAAAGGAGCTGGACAAGAAATTAGAGATGTATGTTTGTTAATGACAGTTCTTTGGAAGCAAAATCAGGCAAAACTCGATGTGTTCCTTGCTTCTGTTCTATCCAAGCACATTCTGTGAACTCAAGTGAAAATCTCCTTGAAATTGTATTTCTGAAATATGTAACATATTATGCATAACATTCAGTATAAAGTTCTAATTTGAAATCACAAAACGATGGCTGTTGGAACTTCTTTCAGGTTTTCTGTTAGTAATTAGTTCTTTTTTTTCGCTTCAAGAAACACCATTTCATATACTTTATTTCATGTATCTCATGGCAAAGTCAAATTTGGGGACATGGAAGAAGTAATGCTCAGGTGTCAGAAATACGATACAGATAGTTGTTCTTTTGTTTAAGTGGAATAATGAACCACAGTAAATTATAACTTCACATCCATTTAGAGGCATCTTATTCTATGAGACTGGTTCTGAAGTACACGTTTGAACTGTAACTTAGAATTTTTCTCAGGTGACCAAAACTTTTCCTGCATGAGATTTGCAGATACTCTTAGTGTGAGCTGTTGCGTACTTAAAAACCTCAACATGTTGAAGATTTCAAAAGCATTAAAACCTGAAAAAAAAGGCTACTTTTGCAACCAGTAGTCACACAAAAGGTTATACCTGATGCTTTTACAATAGTTTTGCTCCCAAAAGAATATGCTAGAACATACTTCTATATGTCAGTGGTTCACTGTAATGAACAATTTTAATCAGTTACAGGGGGAGAGGGAAGGTGAAAACCATGGTATTTTTTGGAATCTTATGCAATATAATTTCTCAGAATTCTTCTATGTTTTACAATGCTTTTTAAAATAATGTAGAAAAACTCCGAACAGCCTCTCACTTGTTATTCATTTATCACAGATCTTTACAGTAATATTTTCATTTCAGGCAATACAAAATCCCAATGATATCCAGCTGCAAGAAAAGTTTTGGTCANCTCTTTGAATTAGGACTCTTGAATGCAAATATATGTGTGAAGTGAGAGGGCTCCTAGTGCAAGGGGATTCTTCTACAACATCCTCTAACTATGTCTTTCACTTTTTGGGTTATGCTTGTAATTACAGGCACAGAAGCTGATTTATATTGCTATCTCTGTTACTAGAAGTGCCTAAGAGTACACTTTTAGTAGCAGAAATGCCAGAATAATCTCTATACTGAGCTGATGGCTAATGGAGGAAGATGAAAGTGTTGACTGTCTGAATGCAAGAAAAATGCTTCCTCTAGAATTTTTGATAAGGATCCCAGATAAAGGGTGACAAAAATGGAAAAGAATTCAGTGATACAAAATGGAGAGAAAAATGGCAGAGCCTGAAGAGGCAGGTGTCTTTAATTAATGCTTCTCACTTCAGAATAGTAAGAAAAAACACTTCTGTTAGGGCTTGGCATGTTTGGAGGGTTTCTTCCCTTCGAATGCAGTATGTTTAGATATGCAGTTACAACTTCGTGTGGACTGACTACAGTTTGTACTTCTGGTTTTTATTCAGAGAAAGCCCTGCAGAGTTTACTGGAATCCTTGACATGCCCTCCCTACACTCCAACTCAGCACCTGGAACGGGAACAGGCTCTGGCGAAAGAGTTTGCAGAAATTTTACATTTTACTCTTCGTTTTGATGAACTTAAGGTTAATAACGTCTTTCAATACATGTTGATTTTTGCCATGTATTTTGAACCAAAACTAATTCTTTCCTGTTTGTCTTCCTGGAAGATGAGAAACCCAGCAATTCAGAATGACTTCAGTTATTACAGGCGGACAATAAGTCGCAACAGAATAAACAACATGCATGTAAGTAAATAAACTCTGATGTGCTGCATGCAGTGAGGTATTTATTTATCGGGATGCATTTATGTCATTTGTGGTAAAGCTTTTGCTTTTGATTCAGTAGCTGTCATGTTCTCTCCTTCACACCAAGAGTTAATCAGCAGTCTGGATGAAGTGATTAGAGAGGACTATTCGAGAAACAATCTGCTTGCTGACATGAACATGTATTGCATCTTATTCTTACTGCTGGCAAGATTTTAAAGAGCTTTACTGACTATTTTTTCTCCCGTTTTCATCAGCTAGACATTGAGAATGAAGTGAACAATGAAATGGCCAATAGGATGTCCCTGTTCTATGCAGAGGCCACACCAATGCTGAAAACCCTCAGTAACGCAACGACACATTTCGTATCAGAAGTATGTAAAGGGGGAGAATGGTCTAACTTAAACATTCTCAATTTTAATTTTACAAGATACTTTTCTGAACAGTGCCTTTTTCTTACCATTCCAGAACAAAACGTTACCAATTGAAAATACAACGGACTGTTTAAGTACTATGGCCAGTGTATGTAAAGTCATGTTGGAAACACCGTAAGTTCTATCTAAAATCTTGGGAGGCTCGTATGACAGAACTTATATTTTAATTAGCCACCTGGGGTAATGCGTTTTTTTCCAAGTGAGCTCCTGTATCTTTGCCCTAAGTTGTTACTCCTTTTGTATACAAAGCACCACCTGGTATTAGAAAGCCTTGCCTCCTGTTCAAACCACCTTATGATATCTTCCATGAATCAGTGTTGAGTTCTGTTGGAGAGAGCTTACATGGCCAGTCTGCGTTTCAACAAAAGGTTAAAATATGAGTGGAATAATCTTATGCACTCACAGGCTTCAGTGTCTCTGTCTTGTCTAACCAGAGCCAAAGGCTGACTGCTGCCTCGTGCTTGTCCGTGCTGCTCGATTATTACCACACAGAGGGCAAGATTTTGGCTCTTCCAAGCAGTACTTTAGGAAATACACAGGGACTATTTCAGGGATCATTTAAGTAGATCTTTTTTTTGGATGCAGCCATCTTATTCTAGATATGAAAAAATGTATCAGTATGAATTTTCATACATACAAGTGTAATCAACTGTGTTTGTATCTGCTAGTGTAGATAATGGGGTTCTTTATTATTATTTTGGTATGCATTTAGTGGAGTATATTTTAGAAAACACATAGAAGATAGAGTCAAGGTAGTCTTTCTGCCTATGAGTCATTTGTTCATGGAGCCATGTAAAGAGTAGAATTCCTGAAGTTTCAGTTTGTTCCTGAAAATTCTGAAGAAGTGTATGTAGGGGTAGAACTCATCTCACAATCCTGAGACATAGAAGTAGTCATTGAAAAGTAGCCTTATGAGTCAGCTCTTTTTTGGCAAAAGTGAAAAGAGATTGTGAGTCATCTGGATTATCTGATATTTAATTCTAATTGTGGGATAATCAAGCATTTTCTCATCAAAATTTCTGTAGCCTTTAAATCTGTTCATGTTAACGGTGCTGTGGAAGAATAAAAGTCAAAGTACTGCAGTACACAGAGAGAGAGAGAAAGCACAATGAGCATTACAATCCACCTTGGTGAAGCCCTGAACTTCCCAGTTGCTGAACTTAGATCCCACTTTACTATTCCAAAGTAGAAATTTAAGCAAAAATAGTAGCTTTCCTTTGAGGTCCCAGCATGTGATGTTTCTGAGATTAAACTGAAGTATGATCAGTCTCCATCATATTTCATGACATTTTCTATGAAGCCATCATCACATACATTTTGAGGCTCTCAACTGTGGATGGATGTGACAAGAGATTTACATGTATCTACTCTTTAACTATTCTTCTTAATTCTTCTGGCACAGGCTTATAGAATTCACAGATATTTAAAGTCTTACTTATGTGCATCTGCAACCTTAAAATACACTTTTGGTTCAGATTTCACGCACTCACAGTCTAATTTTTAACATTGTCTAGTAAAAGGTCTAGAATGTTTGTTTCTTTTGTTCTGTTTTCCAGAGAGTACAGGAGTAGATTCACCAGTGAAGAGACCCTTATGTTCTGCATGCGAGTAATGGTGGGAGTTATTATTCTGTACGATCACGTTCATCCTGTGGGAGCTTTCTCAAAGACTTCAAAGATTGATGTAAGAGAGGCCTTTCTTTAATAATCTGTAGGTTTGAGAATACTAGTCTGCAGCTCTTTTTCAGCACAAGCTTATAGCTGGGTATAAATAATTTTAATTACTTTTGAGGGGCAAAATTTAGAATTTGTCTTCACCTGTGCACTTCAATACATCAGTTTGTTTGAAAATAAGGACTAGCTTTTTTGCTTTTTATTTTCTTCCGGACACAGATAATAATTCTTCTTTGTTAGCTCTGCTTTCTTGATGACTGTATGGTTAGGCTAAAATAATTTAGTATTACACCCAGCCTGGAATATGTTCTGTGATCATAATTTTTTTTAAATCATGTAATTTATCGATGCTGAAATGTTCATTTTTCACAGTAGTTCTCTTGTATACAAGTTGATATTCAATGTTGTCTTTGCTTTGACTGAGATCTGAAGTAGCAGAACTGAAATTTTACTGTTGTAATGTTGATAATGATCCCTCAGTTTTATCTTAGGCATGGCCAGTCACAGAGAAATCAATTTCATTTTTTCATTTGAGAAATTGCAAGCACACATGGAACGAGTACTCTTGTTTTTTCTGCATGTTTTTACAAACCTAAATCTCATGCACCACTTCTTTAAGCAGAAGTAAGCTGTCATTAATGAAAAAGATGCCAAGTGTTTCCCTTTACAAGAGAGCCTGCTTTAAAAGAAAAGAAAAAAACATATATTATTGCCCTCCATGACACAGGGTCTTCATTAGCGTTTTGCATCTGTGGAGATCAGAATTTTGCCATGTCTCCACGTTGACTCTCTACAGAGGGAAAGATTTGTCACAATGAGGTGAATAGATTTTCGCAAGGTCATGAAGCAGATAGAGCCTGGGACTTGAATGCAGATTTCTTGAGTGCTAGTTCAGTCTCTTGCCGACAGAGGCAACACAAATGAAATTCTGATAGGACCAAATATACATTGTGTGTACTTTGTTTCTCATATCTATCCTAAAGCACTGTCATCGTACAGGAAAGTTAGCTAGCTGTAAATGGGAGGTAGGAGCTGTATGACTCAGTTTTAAAAAATGAATACATGGTCCCAAATCTTGATTTGCATAATTAGTTTAGTGATTTTTTTGTAATTAAAAAAATCTCCTAATGTTTGAGATGATGAGTTTGTTTAACTGTGGTAAACGATTATTTTCTCTAAACTGTTCACTTCAGCCATTCAAGCTATTTCAAGAGAATTTCAGGGACAGTGGAGTATATTACCCTTTCCTTATTCTTTCAAGACTGGAGGCTGTATTTCAAGCTATTAATTACAGTCTCCTAGCTTAGACATCTGTCTTGGTTTGAAAGACGGGTGTCAGCCAAGGAAGGCAGGAACCTCCCTTGGAATGGAGAACATGATCCCCCTCCCTCTGAATTATTATGACTTTGAAATCAAGGGGCTTTCAGGCAAAGATATGGGAAAAGGAATAACAGTTGTTTACTAGTGTGTATGTGTATAACAAGACAAACAAACAACAATGGCAGCAACAACTAACAAAAAGAAAAAAAAAAAAAAACAGAAAACCCAATTAAGTATTTTCCTGCTTTTTAAGCATTTCCCATTTGGTGCAGTTCCGGGCACAGCCAGCAGGGGCGCTGGTGGCTCCCGGCGGGCAGGGCAGGTGCGGTAATTCCTCCAAGCCTGCAGGGGGCGCTGTGGGGCGGGCTCAGGGAGCGCGGTAATGGCGGCTTGGCCAAGATGGGAAGGGATGGAGGAGAGGCTTCACTTCACAAACCCCCTGTGCACAAACCGACCCTGGTGCCCCAGCAGGACTCTCAGCAGCAACAAGCTGGAATGGCAGGAATGAGCAAAAACCCTGGGCTGGTGGAGGAGTCGCATCAGAAACTCCACAGCTGTAGCTGGAACGCTGGGGCGTCCTGACAGGCAGGCAGAAAAACCGGAGCAGTGGGAGAGGAACGGAGGGGCTGGGCAGGATTGGGATCCCCAGGTTTCCCCTAAAGCACCCCAGCAGATGGTGAAGGGTCCTTTGTTTGGTGAGGTGTGGTGTTAATGAGGTCCCAGTGCAACAGCCACTCTTTGGAATGGCTGCTCTTTCTTCTCCACCAACAACAGAAGAAAGGCGGCAGGAGATGGAATCCTGCAATGGTGGCGAATTCTCCCCACAGCGACTGCAGCCTGCTTGTATGCAAACTTAAAAATAAAAGTCAAAGTTGGAACCTCTCTTCTTAGAGTTGTTAATAGTAGTGACATGGTACTCCCAAAATCGCTTTTTTTCAGCTTATATCAGATGGTTTTGATTTTTGTATTTTTTATTGGAAGTGGAAAGACAGTGTGCAAGTTAAAATGTAGACACTTGATATATAATTTACTCTCTACAAATGCTTATTAAAGTCGATGTTTTCTCCAAAGTTAAGTTTTTGAGATAATTTTTAATAAGTTGTAATGCTTTTATTGTGTCATGTAAAGCTGCATTAACACTCATTAAGAAAAAAATTTGCCTGTATACGGTGAAATTTTTCCTTGTTTTCAGCTAGTGCAATTCATATATTATTGTTCAATAGTGGCATGCTTCTGTTCCCAGATGAAGGGATGCATAAAAGTTTTAAAGGAACAACCACCTGACTCTGTGGAAGGACTTCTGAATGCTCTCAGGTATGTGTGATTCAGCTTTAGAAAATTCCTTTGTTTTTCTCGCTATCTCTTTATAGTTAAGATTCTTCATTTTAGAAGATTGATTTAATAAGACTATCCTCTCCAGGTTTGCCTTCATCACCTAGGTTTTTTTAATATTAATTTCTTACCATTTCATTTCACTTGAATAAGCAATAACTATTGATATTATAAACAGTATATCCTGGCTAAGATTTGCTATATAAAATGCCAACATTTTAGAAATGAAGTGTTAGATTTCTATTTCTCAAACCCTAGGTACTTCTCTTCTCCCTTTCCATCTTTATAAGACCTTTTTTTATTTTTTTTTAATGTTGCTAAATTGTACGGCCTCAAGAAAACAGCATCCTAAATGCCAATCCTGTTTATGGTGCTGTCTTGGAAAAGAAGACACACAGGGGTCTGACACTTCTCTGAAGCTGAGAAGGGAGTCAGTACCAAATTTTTCAGAGCTGAGTTCTCCAGCTTTTGAATGCTTGGATAGAGGGAGAACTGCACCTCCATATTTGCTTATTATGTCTTTTGAATTAAAGTTGATGTGGAGTTAAATCCTACAAGTATCAAGAGCGTTTCAAGCTTATGTTATAATCAGTCTCCCTATTAGCATAAACAGTGGAGAATGCTTGGGTTTAAACAGAAAAAACACACTGAAGCTCTTCAGTCCTCTCAGGATATTTAAGAAAACTGCTTAAAGTTATAGTTTATGCCAAAATTCAGTCTAGATTCCGAAGTGATTTTAGTATTTACCATGTCTTTTCTTGATTTTGCTTCTTTTGAGGCTTTTAGCTAGCAAAAATGAGAGATTTTGACCCAAGATTATGACAGTGTCGTAGGCAGATACCAAACAGGATTTAGCCACAGTTCTCCACCTTTTAGCAGGGAATAATTTATTGCATAGGGTATTTAGATGATAAAGAGCACCAGTTTCTTACCAATTAAATTCCAGTGATCAGTAGAGAAACACGTAAATTCCTCCTTTGTGTGACTGAACTGTGCTGATTTCAAAAACAAGCTCAAGTGTTCAGACTTTTTCTATCCCTGTTCATTTTATAAATTACTGTTTTAACTTGTAATTTCCAGGTTCACTACAAAACACCTGAATGATGAATCTACTTCAAAACAAATTCGAGCTATGCTGCAGTAGTATCCAGAGACAAGTAGATGTTTGTATTGATCACAGAAGATGTGTATGTTTACATAATTTAATACAGTTTGATGTTAATACTTGTGTGTATTTACATAACCATTTTCTTCACATTGCTAAAATATACGAATCTGTTCATAACCTGACTGACTTTATATAGTGCAACCTAAGTTTTTATTCTAGCCTTTATCTTTTGACTTTTAAAATACTTTTTTACTTAGATACTTCAGTTATGACAGTTTATCTGTACATTTTAATCCTTAAACACCTTCTCTATCAGAGAAGTAAGTAGTAGTGAAGACAAAATGAAAATCAAAATGAAATGTCAAAGGTACCACAGAGAAGGAACTTTTAAGAAGAAAGTTAATATAAGAGAAAACAAAATTCATTTGGTATGTTTTAAAGAACATGTGCCCAGTTTTTTGGTCAGTTTTAGGATCTTGTCAAACTAGTATGAATAGAATACCTGAATGTTCATCACTCTCATAAAATGCATTATCTTTCCTGTAATAAGTGGAGATCACCTAATTTTAAGGATTATGTGCTGTCTGGCATCCAAAATGTATTTCAAACAGATAATTTTACCTTTTTAATTAAGTATAACCCATACCTTTCAACCACTGAGGAAATTAATATCCTTTTCCAGATGCAGTATAAATAAACAGAAAATACACTTAAAGATCACTGATAGATGTTGAAAACTGTGTAATTTTATTAGATTTAGAAAGGAAAAGGAAAATACTAATGCCTTGACTTAACTGGAAGAGATTTGTCTGTGTAAATATATCACAGTGAACATTAACTACCAGACATCTCTAGCCAGTAAGTAATTTTTTGGCTGGTCTAAACCAGTACACTCTTCTGTAGCAAGTTTCCCTGGTGTCGAATCGGCCGCATCAGATATGGGATGGTTTAAATTTAAGAGCTAATCTGCTCTTAGGAACTCCATTAAGTTCCTGATAGTGTTATTCATTAGATGATTCAGAGTCAACAGAGAAGTATTTATCAGCTGACTGCTCTTCACTGGCTTTTGAGATGTGATTGATACTTCAAGAAGTTCTTTTCCTTGCTGAGTTGTTTGTTCTTCCTTTCTGGTAAAATTTCCAATTAATGAAATAGAAATACTTTGCCAAAAGCAGCAAAGTGCTCATGCTCTGTTAAGTGTGTCTGCTAGGTGGTCTGCAGTTGCTGTACATATTCTTGCAGAGGTCACGTTCTGAAAGTGTTTGATTTTGTGTACTTTGCTTGCATGCATGTGTGGAAACTCCAGTGCTTGTGCACAGATTCAGATTTGTATTTGCTTATTCCCATATAGATAAATCAGGGTTTGTGTGCTTTCACTGGAATTTTCATGCACATCTCTTCTAAAAACATTACCTTAAGACTTTGAAGATGCATTTGGTCTGCTGGAACTCGGCTGCACTGTGACAAACTGCGTCATTGAACTCAGTCCTTAAACAGTACTAATGTCACAAGTTCTCTGGAGTAGGGATTGACTTGAGAGCTTATTTCTGAGCAGAGCAACCCCTGTGAAGTTTCTCAGACCTGATCAGAACACACAGGTGCCAATGTCATGCATGTCCTGATACTGGACAGCACCACAACTCCAGCATTCATGTCACACCTCTGCAGGTGCAGCAGCCAGTTGCTATGTTGTTGTTGGGGAGAGAGTTAGAACTCACTCATATTTAGATCTTTTTATTTTTCTGAAAGCAATGACCACACTTTTTTCACAGTAGTAAATCCACTGTTTACAGGCTCCATTTTTAATGGGGGGGGCATTTAAAAATGTATGTTAGGGAAAATCCTGCTTTATTCATAGTCACTTCCAGTTAGGTAAATTAGGTGGATAACAGGCCATTCTGTTGAGCTTTGGTAACTAAAGTTAATATATGCTTACCTGCAATTTTTTGTCAAACAATGAAGTCTTATCTTTAAGTGGCCCAGAGAAAAACTTTGTCACTTGTATAATAAAAATGTAAACCTTAAAGCATATGTGAGTTGTCATGTGCTGTTTGCTAAAGTCACGGGATTTCGTTGCGTGCTTTGATGTTTTTGTACAGAAGTTTGTTTCAAATAATAAAAAATTTGGTACAGTAAACTTTGGGACTCCCTATATTTAGTGGCAACATAAACAGGTTGAGAAATAACTCATTTAAAGTTTTGGATCATATAGTAGGCTCGCCTTTATGTGTCCAGTTTGTAGTTTATTTTAAAAGCACTTGTTTCACTTGTATGCTACAACAGTATAACCTCACATCACTTAAAAAATCTAGTGTTTTTCTAACATATCTTAGCACTTGCTTGTCATTATGCCCAAGGGAAATTGTTGCTACTGCTGAGGGCATGAATCCTTTCTCTGACTTTTAAATCTTCACATTAGTCATCCTGACCTATGGGGGCCGTCTCAGATTGTGTTTATAATCAATAAGGTCACCAGAGGATTATTCATTTAATTGTAATATAAATTCAAATCAATAGCTTTTGGAAGAAGGGCTGTATAGACTAATGGTCAAAGTTATTGATCTCCATTTTGTCAGTGCTTCTTACTTTGTCTCATTGTTATGTAAGAGGACATGTTTGTGGTGTGATAAATATTTAAGCCTCATGGCGACAGCACTTCAGAATGCTCATAAATGAGTGTGAACAGTTTGATTCAGAAGAGCCCTAAAAATTTTGTTAGTTTTGTGGTGGAAGGAAGTACCATTTTAGGGTTGTATGAATTTGAAAGACTAAGATTAGTCACTTCAAACAATAGAATGTGTTTGAAAAATAATTTATGACTTCTAAACTTCCTGCTGCTACTAAGTGGCTGTCATGAAAGATAGCTTCTGAGATTGCATTTACTGGTCTCTGGTAGACCACATCACTCAGATAAATTATGTTTTCCATGTCTACTAAAATTTACAAACCAACAGGAAGTCCTCTCTGTGTTGCTTTCTCTGTTGTATTTCAGCTAAATCTGAACTGGAAGTAAGAAATAAATGTATGAAATTGCTTGCATTCTTACATTTATTCTGAATTAAACAATGTAGGACATAAATTCTTCATATGAAATAATCTGTCCTCCCCTCCCCCATTTATTTCTTGAGCAGTTTAATGTAATCAATATATTCCCGTGTCAGTACAGTGCCAGTTCAGTAGATTCCCATTTGGGAAATGGAGCTTCACATTTTCATGCCACATCTGAACCAAAGCACTACAGATGTCCAATTCTCAGTGTGTCAAGGTCCCTCTGAATGGCAGCACAACCATCTGGTGTACCAGCAGCTCCTCCCAGTCTTTTATCAGCTGCAAAATTCCTTGGGGTGCATTCTGCCCCACCCTCTGGGTCATTTATGAAGGTGTTAAATAGTATTGATCCCAGTACCAACCACAGGAGAACACCACCAGTGACTGTCCTCAAGATGCATTTTGTGCTGCTGATGACATCCCCTTTGAGCTTAGAGTGCAGCCAGTTCTCAGTATAGCCCACTGCCAGTTTATCTCATCCAGAGTTCACCAGTTTGCCTACGAGGAAGTTGCAGTGCCTGAAGCCTTGCTGAAGTCAAGATAAGCAAGACATCGGTCAGCTCACTCCACATTTATGGTGCATCCCATCAGGTCCCACTGATTGTGTAGGTCCAGCTTGTTTAAGCATTCCCACCCTGATCTCTGATCTGGCCAGAGTTGAGTCTTTCTTGTTCCAGACTTTCAGGTTTCAGAGGCCTGGGATTCCTGAAGGCAAATCCTGCCATTAAAAACTGAGGCAAAGTGGACACTGAATTCCTTGCTGTTTTATGTATTCTTTGCCACAGGTCCTGTAGCCCATTTAGCAGCAGGCAGACATTTTCCATAGCTTTCCTGTTGTTGTTTCCTCTAATACACCTATAGAATCCCTTTCTTATTGACCTTCATGTCCTTCACCAAATTTCACTTCAGAAGGGCCTTGGCTTCCCTAAGTCCAACCATGCCATCTTTGCTTGGTTTCAGGCTTGTCAGGAAGGACCATTCTTGAGCTTGGAGGAGGTGGTCCTTGAAAGTAAGCCAGCTCTCCTGGACAAATCTCTCTGGGGCTGTTTTCCGTGCAATGCTTCCAACCAGATCCCTGAACAAGCAAATTAAAATTCCCAAGTTAAATTTTTTTTGTAAATCATCTTGTGGCTGTGTAGTCAGAAATATGCTTTTAATGTTTTTGGACTTTTAGATGTATGTAGTTCTGTGAAGATCAAAAGTAAAGAAATACAAAACCTTGCATATCAAAAAGTTTGCTTGTAGTTGCAAATAGTTGGAAGAAGTGGAGTTTTGGTTCTTTTTCTTTAAAATTTAGGACGCTAATTACTGTTTCCTTGCCTCAGATGAATTCTCTTGTCTAAAATTACAGAATCCATCACTTCATACTATGGAGTACACTAGGTAATGCAATGCAAGTGAGCAGGCTGAAGCAGTGACATGAATTTGAATTGCCAATAAGAGAATAAAAACCCAGTTTTGGTTAAAAAGCCAGTATAGCAAACTAGTATTTTAATTTAGCAGTCTGTAATGCTTCCTGCTACAGACTAATAAATGTGAATTCCTGGCTGCCACATCATCCAGATTCAGCAAACACAGAAATTTTTCATATGGATTTGAGTCAAATATAACCCAGTGGACCTCAGTAGAGCTGTTTCTGATTGACACAGGTGTAAACAATGCCCTTTGTCTTTTCTCAGCCGTGGCCTTTGACCCAGGTTGCTTATTACAGAGCAAATTGAGTCTTCTCCTTGTGAGGATCAATGGCGTAACATGATAATCTTGCAGAGATCTCCTGTGCTTGACTGCTTTGAAAATAAAGCTAAAATGAACAATGAGGTATGTATTCTAGAAAATAAATATATAGTTAAAACACAGGCCAACCAAGCACTATTCCCTAGTCTAAGAGGAAGAAACATTTTTTTTCAATACATGTTAATTTGAGATCAAGCTGGAATTAATATAACTCTCTTGTCTTGGGTATTTTGGCTGTTGACAGTTAAATATGTGGACTTGGGTATTAAGAACTTGACATACCTCTTGACATTTTAAAACTGCTCCCAGAACTTGAAGGTTAGAATATTTTTATGTAGCTTGGATCAAAAGTGCTATTACAGCTTGTGATAATTCTCATTCTGTGAGTATCCATTTCATGTAAGGTGGAGATTGTTTAGTTCTTGTTTTCTTTTTGTTTGGTTTTCGTTTTGTTTGGGGGATTTTTTTGGCATTGCATACAAGGCTGTGGTTAACTACAGGCACTTTCACTGTGCAGCATCAGAGCTCAAAGGCCCTTTAATAGAAACTTCCCAAACAAGATGCCTTACAGGGGAGTTGGATTAGGTTTCTTAGATGAACTTACTGAAAAGGTTAATGTGGTCTTAGTTGCTGAGATACCGAATATATCAATATAAGACTGAAGCAGGTATTACATCTCTATGGAAATTTTTAGTTTGGAGAAAGAAAATTCATGGTAAATAGCCAACCTGATTAAAGGATTTTGTGGAGATTTTTGTTATGTATCAAATGAAATGGACATATTTGTTCAGATTAATTTTGAATTCCCCGTATTCAGGTATACATTCATAGTAATATCTTTGATACTTACACAATGAGAGATTTTTTGTAACCACTGACTTAGCCGCTGTGTATGCAACTGTGTTTTGAAACTACAGAGTGAATGCCACATTTGTTTTACACAGCCTGTCAGATTGACATTTGCTTTATTAAATTTGAAGCTTAAGATTCCTTTTGTTCAGTGGTTTCAGGTTCACATTGAGACCCATTTTTCTGATTATATGTTGTACATCTGTAATTAATTTGAGATACACAGATAAGACCACTTTTTTTTCTTTATTCTTGTCATTTGCTGTGTAATTGACCACAGTTTAAAATAATACAAGGTTAGGTTAAGTAGAATCAGGAAAAATACTCAAATGCATGCTATGTGAAAATTACTTTAAATTATTTTGTTGAAAAAATATTACTTCTGAGACAAGATTATTCTACAAACAAGTAACAGTATTTTTGTATTTTGTTTTTTTTCAAATAGAAACTGAGAGTTTACTGTTACAGATCTTGCCCCAGTATGTGAGTAGTTTAAATCAAGAGCTGCAGTGTAACTGAGCTGAGAAAAGACAACAATTTTGTTAGTTTGACACAGGAGCCCAAGACACTGATCACTGTTCATGTTGGAAGGTTAGAGATTCCTCGGTTCTTTCATACCGATTAAATTAAAAGGAAAAAAGAAAAAAGTATTTGTCGTTGACCCCAAGTACAATTTGAAATTACGTACTTTATAAAAATTAGCCAGTCTAATCAGCAAACATTGTAGATTTTAGTTCTGAAAGGCACAGGCTTCAATTTAATTCAGATTATTTTCATGACAGGTACTAGTGGAGCCATTACCATGTGAAACAAAAGACTCAGGAAACAGCAGATTTGGCTTTGCCAAAGTCAGCCTGGGGTTTTGCATGTATGTGAAAAGTTAATTCTCCTGGGGCTTTCATTCAGTTGTATCACAATTGCATTGGAAACTTCTGGAAGAATTCTGGGACATCTTCTATTGACTTTATGGGTCAAAAAGCATAAAAATGAAAGATAGCGTTCTAGACTTGGCAGTATCAGGTCATTTACCTCCCTGATCTTAAGAGCAAAATGAAACTAATTCATGGTCGTAATACTGGTATCAGAGTTCCTAAAATGTCATGCTCTCACCTTCTTTTTAATAGCAGTAATTTTTTTTAAATTCTCTTTTCAAAATTAGAAAATGTATTTTTGCCTCCATTTGAAGTTGATCAATTCTTCCACAGCTTTGCTTATATAGATATTAACCTAATATGCTGTTTGAAGCACAGAATTTTTTATCCTGCCGGATACAAAGATCTTGAAAATACAGTTGACAGGTGTTACAAACTTACTCATGTGACATTTCAAGGCAGAACACTCGGAACAGCCATAGGTTTTAAATGCTTGAGGTAACAAATTATGCCGTATGTGCAGTCCTCCAAAGAGTATGGAGAGAAAGATCTCTAAAGACCCTTGTTCTTTGTGTTAGGGTCGACTAAATTGTCCTCAGAAATCATAGAATGGTTTCAGTTGGAAGGGACATTAAAGTTCATCTAGTTCTGGCCACCCTGCAGTGGACAGGGACACCTCCTGCTAGACCAGGTTGCTCAAGAGCCCCATCCAATCTGGCCCTGAACACTTCCAGGGATGGGGCATCCACAACTTCTTCGGACAACCTGTTCTAGTGTCTCACCACCCTCACATTAAAGAATTTCTTCCTAATATCTAAACTAAATCTACTCTCAGTTTAAAGCCATTCCCCCTTGTCCTGTCACTTCAGGCTCCTGTAAAAAGTCCTTCTCCATCTATTTTGGTGGCTCCCTTCAGGTGCTGGAAGACCACAGTCAGGTCATCCTAGAGCCTTCTCTTTTCCAGGCTGAGCAATCCTAACTCTCTCAGCCTTTCCTCACAAGAGAGATGCTCCATCCCTCAAATCATCTTGGTGGCCTCTTCTGGACTCACTCCAACAGGCTGGCAGTCTTCTGCTCATGGAGACTCCAGAGCTGATGCAGCCCTGCAGGTGGGGTCTCACCAGAGCAGAGCAGAGCAGAGGGGCAGAATCCCCTCCCTCCCCTGCTGCCCACGCTGCTTTGGATGCAGCCCAGGACACGTTTGGGTTTCTGGGCTGCAAGGGCACATGGCTGGGTCATGTCCAGCCTCTCACCCACAGCACCCCCAAGTCCTCCTCAGCCAGGCTGCTCTGGATCTGTTCATCCCCCAGCCTGGATTGATAGAGGGGATTGCCCCAGTCCAGGGGCAGCACCAGCACTTGGTCTTGTTGAAACTCATGAGATTCCCATGGGCCCCATTCTCTGTCTCTCCACTGTCGCCTGTGGAGATCCTGGGTTATTACCTTGGATGAAATGCCAGCTCTTACAGTCATCTTCAGGGGAGGAAACAAAGCATCTGAGTGTTCTCAGTGTCTGAAAGTTTTTGCTTTGAGCAGTATCTCTTGCTGTCCTGTTCTGGGATTTCTGCACAGCAAGGGGGAGGCAATACAAGCAGCATTATAAAACAAATGACATGGTTTTTATTCTAATTTAGTTTATCTTTGAGGATCTGATTCAAAGTCTGAGTCATTAGCTTCCAAATTGCCAAGCTGAAAATAAACTTTAAAAAGGCCAAGCAAAACTTCTTCACTCTTACAAATTGTACCTTTTTCTTCATGTGTGCTTATAAATCATCTCTGTCTAGTAGCACTCAGCCACCTGACAGCATCACCAGCAATGCTAATTTCCTCAACAGGGTTCAGCAGTTCAACCTTACTGGGTTACTAGGAACTCCTTTGACTTACTCTCTCTGGTCTCTTCCATCTGTATCCACTTAGAATAAATGTCCTCTAAATACCACGTTTTAAGACATGTTACCTTACATTTGCCAAAACATGATTTTTTTGCTCTGCCGCGGTATTTGAGAGTTACCCCGCATTTCTTTAGTAACGTCTGGGTGCAATTCTGTGCTCATTGTATGTCTTAATTACAAGAATCTTAATTGTAATTACAAGTAGTTTTAAATCTAATTTCAAATAATTGTTCAAATGAAGTTATTCAATAGATGCTCAAAGCATTGACATCAGCAAATATTGCAACAACTCATAAAATCACAGAGCTTTTTTATCACATAGATGCTAAAAACCTCAGCATTTACTAAAATAAAACTAAACAATAAATATAAATAATATCTATTTATATTATTATATTCTGGGGATTTGCTTGCATTTTAAAAATAAATATATTCCCCATTTTATGTCCATTACTGTGTTTGTTTTCTTTGAGATATAAGGAGTGTTTGCTGGAACAAGGTTTAAGTGTGGATTCTTGAGCACACAGAGGAAAGATTTGCTCCTGAAACCACTCCAAAAGTTTTCCTCATCCTAACGAAGAATAGTAAACATTCAGCTCAGCTGGAGATCTCAGCATCAGAACAAACCACTGTTCAATAACAGCTTTCAAAAATGTGTTGATATTTTGCATTGGAATCCACTGAAGAAATTTACAAATTACTGATGGAAAAAAATTTACAAAATAATTCAAATTTGAGCTTCAACTTGCATTCAGTAGAAAGACTGCATGAATCTTGTCTGACTTTAGACCAGGCTTAAGCTGACTTTTAATGATTACCTTTGTTTTGGTCAGATCAGGTGCAGCGAAACATACAGCTCATTCTCAAATTTATTGTGATGTATGAGTGAGAATTTTTTAAAGTAAAGTTGAGGGACTGGATTGTTTAGTTAGAGTGAAATTGCTTTTATTGTTTGTATTTTTCCCTGAGTTAGACTTCATTACTGTAAACTGCAAACATTCTGCCAGCCATGGGCAAAGAACTCTCTGCTGGCATAACCCTATTAATGTAAGTGTCCTAGACATCAAAAACAGCCTTTATCACACATGTGGGGTGTTACATGAAACAAAGGCTTTCATGTGCTACTTATACATCATAAAATGCAAGACAGCATAGGAAAGGACAGAATTTGGCCCTGAGTTTAATCTTATTAGGCATTTATTTTTTCTGGGGTTTCATTGCGAGACAGATTTCTCCCTTATTACCAGTCCTATTCTGGCAACTTTTTTTTCCCTGTACTTATATTTCATACAACTTTTTTATTTTACTTCTACTCAGATCTGCTTTTGTCTTATAGGGAAAGCAAACTAAGAGACTGGTTCGTTATCTCACATTTCAGTTAAGTCTAACATATATTTGCTTAGGGGTAAAAAAGGTTGAGGAAAAAAGGAAAATGTCAAAAATTAATAATAAATGGCATATAAACAGAAGCAGATTTTCTGTGATATGTTACCCCTGATAAACTTGATAATGTTTCCCAAATGTGTTGCCTTGGTTCAAATCCAAATCTAGTGGTCAGGTTTTACGTGCTATTTTTAATTTTACTGCTTAAAAAACTTTACATCATCTTGTAGGAATTCCCTCCTACTGCATAGCTGTATCTAGTTATTTGTAGGTCAAAATTCATCTTAATATAGATTCATATAAAACATGTGTCACCACAGAGGCAGCAAAAAGGCAGATCTGGGTGGGTAAAACAAGCTGGATTTGCAAGGAAACCCTTTTTTCTTTTTAATGAAATATGTTTTCCTTTGAGGTCATTCTGCCGTTTGATATTGTAGACTCCAGGTCTTTCCATTCAGTAAACTTACCTTGCCCTTTTAAACAGTGAAATCAGAACGTGAGAGGTGAATACAAACAACCAGGGACAGGGAGACCTGGAAACATTTAAGATCCACAAAAAACCTCTAGAGCTAGTCAGTGAACTTGAGACATTGCAGAGCAGTTCAGCTTTTTGGAATGCTTAAAAACAGAGACTGTTTCCTATAAGCATTCACTTGGTTGAAGTGCTCTGCTTCTACATTGATGGTAGTGGAGATATTTATATGGAAACTTTTTCAAAATAAAATATTAAAGATGAGGAAGCATTAAAATGAATGGAAAAAGGAAAGGAATTATGCTTCCAGTAGCACAATACTGAGATGAGAAAACAGAACCCTGGTAACAGAAGAGCTTTGTAGTGTTACTTGCTGCTCAGTCCATTAGCTAGTGTTTATTCCCCATTATCCCACAGCAAGTAGGAGATATCACAGAATCACAGAATATTTGCAGTTGAAAGGGCCCCACAGGGATCATCAAGTCCAACTCTTAAGTGAATGGCCCATATGGGGATCAAACCCACAATCTTGGCATTATTAACACCCTGCACTGACCAACTGAGCTGATCTCATACACTGCAAGTAATATCCTTAAATACTGATCCCGTGCTTCCCAGCCTTAGCTAATTACAATATTTTAGAGTAGGTTGGGCCTGATGAACTTCATTGTAAGGAATTTGATGAACTGGCTTAGCACAGAGGGTAGTTACTTCCAAAGCGGGGGTGAGTCATGTGCCTGCCCATAGAAATCAGGTAGGGGTGTGAAGATAAGCCTGCATAGATAACAGACTGTGCCAGACCATGTCAAGGCAGTACAGTTTCCTTAACAGAAGGAAGCAGCACAGAAGAAGCAGCAATGTCAAGTTCATTTGCCTCCATGAGTCTTTTGGTGCTACCCCACACAGATGGCCTGCAAGCAGCTAAAGCAATGTGGACTAGATAAATCTGTCACAGGGTGAATAAAGCCCCTTTCCAGCTATAAAGGGCATAGGGTGAGGACTTGGAGCCTCTTCAGCCATGCTCCAGTCCCACCCTGTGCCCCCAGAACCCACAAAAGGTCTGTGCAGAGCTGCAGCCTTTGCTCTGTCCATTGGGACAGGGTTGTTTTGGAGGCAGAGGCAGAGCAAGGGCATGGCTGTAGCCACGTCCTGCAAGTCGGCCCACTGACCAGAGACTGCACATGTTCAATTTATTAGGAGTGATGCAGCCTTTTTGTGTAGACAATTTGGATCTTCCTCCAGGTAACTGGTTCAAGGAGACAGAGCTGTTTCATGGGGGAAAAAAAGATTCATCCAACATGTTTTGTATTCCATTATACATTTTGTGTAGTTATTCCTTGAAATGAAAACCAAGATCTGTTAATTTGTATTGAGGAAAATGTTCAATTAAGTGGTTAATTATTAAGCGGTATTATATAAAAAATGTATACAGCCTAAAATGTGAAGCGCTTAGACATCATCTCTTGTTGGAACAAGAACCCTGCTGGAACATCATAATTGATTTAAAATGTAAGAGTTTATCCTGACTGAACTTTGTGAACGTTAAGGCAAAATGCTAACATTCTAACAATAATATTTTTAAAACTTCAGTAGAAATGAATGGGTAAGACATCCTTGTGCTGGCTCTCACTAGGAAAGCCGCCATTTTGCCTTTATTTACCATTTCATAGAACAGGAAAAATTATGCAAGGCTGGATCATTTAATCATTGGGTAAACAAGGCTTGCATGAATACCCTGGAGTCAGAGATCACATTTGTTTTTCTTCCTTATTTGAGTGCCCTTTAACTATGAGTGGTTTGCAAAAGCCATGAATTATAATGAATATAATCTGAGAAAGGTGAAGTGTAGCATAATTGAATATGGGTAAAATGTTACTCTCACTCTCCTATTCCTGATATATAATCTTTATCAGCAGATAGTCAAAATAGGTAAGACAAGAAGAAATGAAAATCTAGTTGTTATAATGACAGATTTAATAAACATAGATGCCAAACAACAGCAAAATTTTGTGAACCATTCTTTGTGGTATCGGTGACAGAAAAGAATTACCTCTACACGCTGAATCATGCTGGAAAAGAGGAACTTTATTTACATCTTTCACATTTTATAAAACTCCAAAGGGATCCATGGATTGGAGGTGAGAGTTGCCACCTCTCTCGCCTACTGGCCAGGTCAACGGTCAGTCAACTCTCTCCTCCTCCATGAAAATATGAAAACAAACCACTTGTTGACACTTAGAGTGTGAGAAAGATCTTGATAAGAATACAAAACATTTTCTTCTCAGAAGGCTGCATCGAGCGACAATTCTTTATCTCACTTCCATCAGTGCTTGAACTTACCTGGGGATGAAAACACGACTCTTTTCAGCATAAACTGTTGAGAACAATGTTTTGGCAGCAAACTTAAGTATTGCACATTATTTTATGATCTCTTCCTTTTTTTTTTTGTTTTTATTTTTTTTCTTTTGGTTGGTTTCTTTTGGTTTTGTTTTGGTTTTGTTTTGGGGCGGGTTTTTTTGTTTTGTTTTTTTGTTTGTTGGGTTGGTTTGGTTTTTTGGTTTTCTCAGTATGAGCCATGGAGTTCCCCACCCTGTGGCTCACTTTGCTGCCAGCAGCTGAGGGTCTCAGAATCTGCCCAGAGGAGCTGCTGTCCCTGGCCAGGGCTGGCTGGCCCTGCAGTGTGTTCCTGTGGTCTGCAGGCTGGTCTTCGTGCTGAAAGGCAGGAATCCGAGCTGTTACATCCTGCAAAGAGGCCAAAGAAGGAAACAGGACACAGCAGCAGCAAGAATAAAAGGAGAAAAATGGGCTGTGTGCAGGACTGCAGGAGAGGAAAGCAGCAAAAAAGACAAAAAGGCCTCTGAGTGAGTTGGAAGAGGGAACAATACAGCTTTTTACAAACTATACTCCATGGAGAATGATGTGTGTGTGGCTCAGAACAAGGGTTTCCTCGCTCAGATGCCTGTGTAAACATGGCTGAGGAGCCTGAGTCTCTTCTTGTGCATATTGTTTATATTTTTATGTAATTCTATTAGTTTAAGTCCCATCAGAGGGCAATTCTCAAAACAAATCCCAATAAAACTTCCTTTTAATCTAAAAGTTAGGAAAATAAATTATTATCCCTCTAGTAAAAGCCTGAGAAGAGAAATCTCATCTGTTAGATACACATGATATTGCTCCATTCATAGTGGGAAGGTAACAAGGGCAATGCAATATAGAAATTACACATGCCTTGTATCCTGTTGGAGCACAGAAGGGTGCAGGAACAGTTTTTGAGTGCCTGTCTATGAAAGCAAACTCACATAGATAGAATGCTATCTAGAGAAGGCAGCTGAGATCTCTGGTGGACTGAACCCTTCCACAAGGTTTCCACCTGAGTAAGGTTTCCTTGAAAACTGAGGAGAGATCAGTGTTGGGTTTAATTCTGGGTATACAACAGGAGAGATTTGAAGCCACCCAACTGTGCTGGTTTGAAAGCAAAACCAGTGAAGGACTCCAAGTCAGAAATACAATTTAATAAGATGAAAAGAAAATAAAGGAAAGTAAAATAAAATAAAAGTAATAAAAAAAACCACTGACAGAGTCAGAATACAACCTGACACCCTGTTAGTTAGGGTGGTAGTGGCAGTCCAGATGAGATGGTCTTGTCAAAGCAGTGATTCCTGTAGAAACGTCTGGTAGCTCTTGTCTCCTCTGGGGTCCAGGGGTTAAAAGCTGCTTGTGCTGTCCCAAACCCTGGATTTATCCAGGTGGGAATGCTTGGCTCCTCCCTCTGGGCGGAGCATCTCACAATGGGATGATCTCATTCTATGAGTCATGCAGTGGCTCCTTGATGGCCCATTAAACAGAGATAACTCCCGGAGGGAGTTATCTGTGAGTCATGTGGCAAGGCATTGTTAGGCTCGTTAACAGAAGATAAGGAAAACACTGCCCCACCCTGGCTCTAACGGCTCATGCTGATAGAATACATACCTTGGGCACAATTTTACACTGTAACCTAGGACACCAACCATGTCGTTTAGGTTGTGATTTTTGCTTGGGAGAGCAGATTTTTGCTTGTTTTATCTCCTGTCATGTTTGAAAAGGCAGAAGCTGGAGGGTGTAGGTGGAACAATTGTATAGAACACAGGGTTTACTACAGGTGTTACGTGCAGTAAGCATTGGCAGCAGGGTTAGTATCGGCTTGCTGACTTGTGGGACTGCCTTCTCTCTGTTTTGCCCTGCTACTTAATCATAACCAAACTGGAAAGGCAACCCAAAACCCACATAGGTAGCACAGAAGCACAGGATCAAGATGGCGCAATCAGAAATCACTATGGGCATTTAAAAAAAAAAAAAAAAAACCACAAAAAAAAAAACCACAAACAGACCAAAAGGACAGCCTCAAAGGGGGAATTGCAATCTTGTAAGCCATCTACAATGGACATCTGTTTTTCCTAAGTACAGTACTTTACTCCTATCCCATTTAATCCTATTTCCAGTGAATTTCCCACTTGTCAAGATTTTGAACTCTGTTTCTGGTTTTCACTGTTTATTGGGTTGCAATTGCAAGGTGCCTTTACAAAGTCTGTGGCTGAAAGGACACACTATTCTGAGCCAGGTGTCTTGTCACCTTCCCATATACCATGTGCAGTGTCAACTCCTCTATGAATGTGTCTGAAAGGAGGGGAAACCAGCACCATTTTTAAGTAGCAAGATGTACCTGAGCCTTTTTGTTGCATTCTCAGTCCATCCTACATTGCTGTTACCTACAAATGTATCGGAATTATTCTCTAGTCCATTTGCCATGACTTTTTTCCTTGGGAGAAGAAATTGATGCCCACAAATCTTTTGATACACATCTTCCTTCTGGCAGGTAACTACTGATTACTGATTATTTTTCCTTTAAGAGATTCGTTTAAGTGAGCTATTTTGGTTTAATATGGATTTTTCATTTATTTGGGGTTTTTTTAATTATTATTTTTATAGGCAGATTTGTCTACAACAATGTTCATGCCAAGTTGGTAATTTCTAAGGACAAGTATTGTTTTGCACTTTTAGGGTATCCTTGGACAGGAGCTTTTTATGTGCAGAGACGTTAAATCAAAAAACTGTCCCTGTCAACTGTGAGAATATATTCCTTCATCAGTCTTCAAGGATGCTGTGTCTAATTTTTAGGAACTTTTTCTTCATATCAAAACATCTCCCAATTTGGCACAAACCAGAATAGCTCTATTTAATGAATATCTCTAATTAATCCAAGTACAGGATGTGAATTTACCAAGCACTGCATTCTGAAGCAAAATATGGACAGTTTATGCTTGAACCCCATGGAACTGTGTTGTCTGTGTAGAAATACAGGCTCCTATTTTTGGTCTTCAGTTATATAACTATATTGAAAAAGGCAAAGATAGAAGACACGGAAGATTTCAGTGTGAGCTGAGGATAAAATGTAATTTTTACCTAATAGGACACAGCACTTACAGAACTACCAACACTATCAGTGCCAGGAAAGCTACACACACAGAATCTGCAGACTGGGTTTTAGCTGTCCTAGTTTTGTGCAAAGCATGGAGGATTTTGGATGCATAGGTCTCTGAGGTCAGGTGATAGGTGCTGCAGACTTGAAGTGTGCTCATGCACTCTGCATTCTGCTCCTCAGAGATGGCAAAATAAAGTGTAGGTACACCATGCTGGCTTCTCAAATAGGAATACAATTTCATCATCACATCCTCTTTCACCAGTCTCTGCTGGAGTGGACAATAAATTCAGAGGGCTTTGTCAGTCCTATGAAAGAGAGCTGCAGTGCCACTCTTTTGAAGAGTGAGATTTATCTGACTCTGATGAAACTTTTCAATTAACTCTGAAAAAAATTAAACATGAAAAATCAGGAGATGGGTAAGAGGCATGTGCAGCTTCACTACAAGAAAACAAGGCTTTTACCTGAGAAGACCCTGGTTTTGGAGGAAAGAGATCTTACATGTATGGGTGTGAGCCAAGCTGTGATCTTTGGCATGGTTTATTTACCAGCGTAGACATAGCCTGAGGTCATCAGACACATATTTCTCACTTCTTTAATGTCCAATCTGTAGATGAAGTTGAAGAAATGTGAGTTGCATTTACCCCCTTTTCTCCATCCAATGAAATGTGTGTGGTGGGGGCAGGACTGTTGTGGCTTATTTTGCATAGGCAGCAGTCCATGACTGAATCTGAGGTGAGGGAGAGTAACATGACAGAGTTTGTATCCATAACAGGCCCATGGAAATACTTAAGCAACATATTTGGGTGCATCTGCCTTAATTTTTAAATTTGTATCAGGGCAATTGAGTTTTTGAAGCAGGTCTCTGACCCACGTGGTGGAACTGTCTTGGAGCACACAAAAAAACTACTTTGTCCTGATAACAAACCAGGTGATGTGCTCCAAAAGTTCACATCACAGCTCTGGCTTCTAATGAACGTTCATTTCATGTCACCAGAATAGATCTGGCCTTATGTAAAACCTCCAAAATGCGCATACAGGGGACACCATGTCAGCACCATGAATTTCGCTCTACAGATTCACTCCTTTTTATCCATAGAAATTAATTGGATCAAATCCATTATTATTTAACACTAGTCAGAGCTTTAGTATACACTTATTTCAATGCTTTTTACCACAATCAACTGGACATGGAAGTAAAAGGCTCAGCCACTTCCCTGATCTCCCAGCAATCACAGGAAGTTAAAACAGAGAATTATACCAAAAACTGGCAAAGTTCAGTTCCCTACAACCAGGTGAACTCCTGCCTGTGAATGTCAGCGAGTAAAGCACACTACTGTACAGCAGCTTGCTTCCAAATTAATTTCATAAAAATGAACTTCTCTTTAAAATTCTGCTGTTGGAGAGTTGAGTAATAAAACAAAGTCCCAACACTCTGTAAAACTTAGAATTCCTAGGAAAGCAGTCTGAATTTTTGCCCATGTCTGGAAGTGTGCTTCACTGGAGGCAATTTCACCCAGCTGGCTGAGCTGGGATCCTGTTTAGGATGATCATCCCATAGGGCCAAACCCCAAACTCTCTCTCCACTTTTTCCCATTTCCTTCTCTTGTTTCTAGCAGTTGCTTGTAATAATTTCCAAGTGTGGAAGCCTGATGGGGTGAAAAAATGGAGAACCTTTTGCCATCAGCAGCAACCTGAACTAATTCTGCTTTATTAGCATTGTTCAGGATAATTTCTTGCCAAACTGTAAAGGCTTCCTTGGGAATATTTCTAACAAAATCTTCTAGAAGTCGGTTTCATCATGAGATACAGATATTTTCCAAATTCCATACTGTATATTTCCTGTCAGAAATATTTAACAACTGATTATAATGTCATTAGGCAATCTCAATAATCCAAAACTAATATATGTGTATAGAAAATTGCTCACAGCAAAGTTTTTCATCAGTAAGAATGGCAAGGAACAAGTTGGAGTTTCAACACATGGACAGGGACTGTACACAGAAGGATCGGGTACTATAATTTATGGAAGCATATTATCGGGGCAATTAAAAATAAATACTGTGACACAACTAACTTTTATCAGTGCAGGTAGCCAAACATTAATGACATGTTGTTATACCATGTGGTATTGTTCCTCAGGAAATGGGATAAATGTTGCACAATTTCCCAATGTGAATACTTTCATTAAAACCATGAGGAGCACATGAATGACAAAGCAAGCATTTTTTTTTAATTATAATTTAATATGTTGACTATGCCCAGCAGTGCTCCTCTGAGTCATAGTGAAGAGAGGTATTCCCAGGGTTTCAGTTCAGCTGTATTCACTCATCCAAGTCAAATTCTTTGGACTGGATCCAGCAATTTTACACAAGTGCAAGTTCTGCCTGCTGGAAATGTCAAGATCACCTGTGATTTCAAAGCAAAACCCATATGCTTGCAAACAGTTGTGCTCCAGCACCCCAACAGCCTCATTAAAGTTGGTCTCAGGAATGCAGAAATCCAGCACCAGAAAGCAAGCAAATTAAAGGGGAGTGCAGGAGGAACCTGTAAAGCACCAGTTAGGGAACTTCACCAGGGTGTCAAAACTACCTATTAGCTTGTCACGGTAAAATACAAATTGTTTTAACCACCTATTAATTAATTAGAACCACTCTTACTTTCTGCAAAGTATCACAGAAAATTATTCATAGATATCACCAGTTCATGCCTTAAACTGAGCACTGAACTACGTTTGCATCAAACAAATTCATTGAACAGCATGGAAATGCCAGCAATGGCTTGAGAACGAGCAGTCTAAAATCATCTGTTGCAAGTTATAGAAATAAAGGAATTAGGAGGGGTTTTTTTGTTTTTTTAATGTAAAACCATACTGCTTGCAGCTGATTTCTTCAACAAGAAGGGTAGCATTTGCTATATAATGCCAATCAGAACTTGAACTTTTTGAAAGTCTCTCTAATACTGTATTGAATTCATTCAAAGAAAAAAATTAAAAGTATCACTGCCTAAAATTACTTTACTGCAATGCTTTTAAGTGGCCTGTTTATATGCTGACAAAATCTAAATAAAATATGACCACCAGCAATATGAAGCGCTTCATGAAATTAGCAAGAGCAGGTCTGTGTGTTTTGTGAGGTTAGGAAATTGCCAGACTTAGGAGATAGAAGTTGATACCAGATTTCCCTTTTACCTTTGAGCGCCGGAGCACTTCACCTCAACTTTCAGCCTTGTGGCTTTTTCGGTCCATGTAGCTGTTGTTCATGACTGCTTTCGTGTTCAGTGTCTGGGTGTTATTTCCCATGTAGCAGCCTGCGTTCCTCCTTGCTCACCTGGAGTTTCAGTGTGTAAGCTGTGAGCTGTGCAACACTGCAGGCTCAGAGGCCTCTCTGTCAGTCGGTTTTGCTGTGTTTCACTGAAGTATCAGTATTTGTGCATTGACTTACTGGGTACCTTGGGCAAGGTCTATCAGAAGCAAGCTCAGAGCATTTCTTATTGTTTCCCCAGGCCTTTTTTTGTGTCTCTGAATCCCCATCTACAGGTGCAACTACTCCACCCTATGAGCACACTGAAGATGAGCATTTAGTCCTCTCCCTAAAGCACAGTCCTCTTCCTGCCAAATCAGCTGTCCTCAATAACTGTTTGCAGGGAAAGCACGCCCTTATGCTGGTGCATTAAAAAGGCCATGGATGTGGTTATTTCTAGACTTGTTTTAATGACAGCAGCTAGAAATAGTCTCAGTTTTATACACAATGCTCCATTAAACTCAACTCTTTTATCCAAGGCTAATTACATTATCTCTTTTATAATATTTGTTCTTCATCATTCATGACCCTTCTTCTCTCATTATCTGAAATATAATAGAAAGCGAGTGAAAAAAATCCAGGTTAAAACTGCAGGGTAGCTCCTGCTTTCTAATCAGAGATCTTTTTTAGCTTAAAAGTGGCACTACTGCTGTGCTAACAGAATTTTTAAAGCTTCAGGTTTTTTTCTTAGTAAGTATGATTTTGAAGTACATATTCAAGAGAACTTTAGATATTTCAGAGCATCAATAGGGCTACAAAGATAATCAGGGAAGGGGAGCATCTGTCTTAGAAGGAACAGCTGAGGGAGCTGGGCCTGTTCAGCCTGGAGAAGACTGAGAGGAGACCTCATCAGTGTCTGTAATTATCTGAGGGGAGGGTGTCAAGAGGATGGACCAGGCTCTCCTTGGTGGTGCCGAGTAATAAGAGACAATGGGCAGAAACTGATGCACAGGAAGTTCCACCTGAACATGAGGAAGAAATTCCTTACTGTGCAGGTGACCACGAACTGGAACAGATTGTCCAGAGAGTCTGTGGGTCTCCCTCACCGGAGATATTCAAAGAAATGTGCTCCAGGGAAGCCTGCTTCTGAGCACAGAGGTCCAATGGTCCCTTTCAGCCTTAACTGTTCTGTGATTCTGTGATCTTAGTTTTGAAGGAAGCAGTTTGAATCACACAGTTAAATGTCTCTGTCACTGGAGAGATAAACAAGTTGCTGTAGAGGTGTGGATATTTAGTCATATTTCAGAAGCAGCTAGACTGGAAAGCCTTGGCCTANAGAAATTCCTTACTGTGCAGGTGACCACGAACTGGAACAGATTGTCCAGAGAGTCTGTGGGTCTCCCTCACCGGAGATATTCAAAGAAATGTGCTCCAGGGAAGCCTGCTTCTGAGCACAGAGGTCCAATGGTCCCTTTCAGCCTTAACTGTTCTGTGATTCTGTGATCTTAGTTTTGAAGGAAGCAGTTTGAATCACACAGTTAAATGTCTCTGTCACTGGAGAGATAAACAAGTTGCTGTAGAGGTGTGGATATTTAGTCATATTTCAGAAGCAGCTAGACTGGAAAGCCTTGGCCTACCAAGGAGGTTAGATAGTTTCTTTTTGGACCAGAACCATGTATATTCACGGGCTAAAATCTTCTTGAGCTAGGACTTCTGGAAGACTGGATTCTACTGTCCAGCGAAGGGTGGAGCAGGAGGAATCCACCTCTTGTTCTCTTGTTCCTCTCCAAATGTCTGCCCCCGTGAGCCTTGAAGAATACAGTCCGCAGCATCTGTGCAGCAGTCACATCTGATGGCAATGGCAACCACAAAGCACAAGAGCACATCACGGATGAGAAGGCAGCAGTGTCACACCCCCCATCACTGTCACCCCCAGCAGTGCCACCAGGGACCAAAAGCGTGAGGGAGTAATGGCAGCCAGCACCCAGGAACACGGATCAATGACAGCTCCACAGGCTTGGCTGCCCTCAGCAGACACACAGAGAGCACTGTGACACCCCAACAGCAATGTCACACCCCCCAGCAGTGTCACACACCCTAGCAGTGTCACATCCCCCAGCAGTGTCACACACCCCAGCAGTGTCACACACCCCAGCAGTGTCACATCCCCCAGCAGTGTCACCCCCAGCCGTGTCACCCCCAGCAGTGTCACATCCCCCACCAATGTCACATCCCCCAGCAGTGTCACACACCCCAGCAGTGTCTCATCCCCCAGCAGTGTCACGTCCAGCCGTGTCCCGCGGGGGCAGAGCGGCTCCGGCCGCTGGAGGGATCCAGGGATCGGGATCGGGATCGGGAGCTCCGTGCTGGCCGCGGCCCCGCAGTCCCGGGGAGCGCCGGGGCAGCCGT